>PNEQ01106373.1:0-23520 GCA_003012365.1 Medauroidea extradentata
CGACATTTAATATTCCAATTAGTTGCCGGGGCTCCGTGCGCGCGACCGTATTGCTTAAGAGCCGTACCGACAAATCGACATAAGTATCGGTCCGCCCCGAGAGGACAGCAACGACGTGCTACCCGGACAAAAAGACTTGCAACTCTTTCATTATTTACTAACATAGTATCCAGAACTAGCACACAGCAACAATAGACGACAAAACACCCGCAGAAACAATAAATAAATAAAATATATTTTAAAAAAATAAAAAACAAAACGAACGTCGTACGTTACCTTGTATTATAGTTTCACTATGCAAGAATTATCAATAATAATATTGACAATTTAGTATAAGTTGGTCTGAAACCGTCAATAAATATGTATGTGCAAAATACTGTACAAAACCAAAATTTATATAACTAAACGCTCCATGTTAAAATAGTTGTCTTGGTTGGATCTGGTTAAAATTTTAAAAATTAAATTTAAAATTCTGGGGGTTTTTAGATGATTGAGCTGCATATTACGTTCTAAATGAGGTTAAATTCTTATTATAAATTGACCCCTATAAATGTTAATAAGCTGAATACATTTTCTTTGCTTTGGACACCGTGACTCAGATCATCAAAATGTAGTTATGATAAACTCATGGACAGCATTAAACCTGCTACTTTGCTACATATTCGGAAATGGAAAAAAAATCAGATACGGTACTTAAACTCGTCGTGTATTTTCGAAGTCTTACCTGCCAAACAACAAGCGAACGCTGAGTATGAACCTTAAAGAGTTTTTGAATTTAAATTATTTGAGACGTAATTCCAATTAAACTTCGAAAAATTTCCGTTTATGTCCTCTCGTATACTCTTTATATTTCTGAACTCATATCGTAGTCAAATTTTTTCGGTCCGGTTCTTCTGTGGAACACGATTTTAAACCGTAAAACAGGGCTCAGGAAAAACACATTATTGCTCGATGATTTTGCCCTATCCCGATCGTATCTCATAAGCCAATTGTTCTCATTTTACTTAAAAATTTAAAATCATCTAGTAAGGAAAGAATTTATATAAAAAAGAAAACAAATACATAAACTTTTCTTAATAAAGACTAGACGACTCTATTTTCATTCTCTTTTATATGGCATTTGCAACGAAAACTTTTCCATACCTTAACAAAACGTAACCTTCTTAGTAATAAACAAAACCTAGAAATACTTACAACATTAAAACGCGATTATAATCATATCTTGCGATACAAAATGTTTTACATTATTGTAGATCAACGGTTTCATTATTAAAATCATTAAATACCTTGAAGCAATTCAAAAATTAATTTTCGTGATAAAATATAGCACGGACAAAAGTAAACTTCAATTAATATATTTTCGAGGGCGGAAATCATTCGCAGCATAACTTTACACTCGACCAACCAGGCAATTTTCCGGCAAATTAAATGAAAACAAAAAGGAAATGTTTACTAAGTATTGAATTACCAACCACACGATCGTGTTTACTTTATAGCGCTCTAACAGTTTAACAGAATTAACAAACTTTTTTAATATTTCGTAAATATAACCGTTTCAATAGTGAAATAAACTTTTTTTGTTGAATGCAACATGCCTATTTGCAAAAAACTCTACCACGTTTTTTTTCTTCGCAAACCATGCCTGAAAATAACTTACTGGTCCTGAAATCAGAATTTACTGGTTCCAACAGTTGTTTTGTTACTAAAATCCAGAGACCTCCTGAGACAAGAGTTGACTTAATACGTTTAGTTCTTACAACGTTACGAGAACTTTGTTTCGAAAAACTTTGAATAAATATCAAATACTTGGTCCGAAACTGTTCGTATTTAGTTAAGATTATACAGAGATTGGCTTTTATAACATGTGAGAGTCGTTACCAAATTTAGTTTTTTGTATCATAATACTTTTTGCTTTTTTAATTTGGCAACCAAATAAGAGCTCTCGCACAGAACTTTTCTTTATTGTATAGTAAATTAAATTTCTTAACAACTAGAAGTAAAATAAGCCTGAAATGTTTATGATGCAAGTCACGAGTACTGATATACTTAAAGACCCTTGGCATAACTACGTATCTCATCATAATTTGAGAGAATACTTTGAAGAACATTCGTTGGCTTGGAAACAAACGAATGTTTTCGAACGCAGGAGTTTCAGTCGTATAATCAGACGTATAATGTTATGTTCGAGGATCTCATGCGTACATTCGTATTCCATAACGGCTATAGCATCGTAAAACAGGAAGTTGAATCTTATCACAAGACAACGTAGTTCTCCATAAATGCGAATCTCTATAGTAAAGTTTCAAATTATCTTTGGGATTATGAAAACATATATTTTCGATTTTGATGTTACAAGAATATTTACTGATAATAAAAGTTCGGTAATCCAGAACTATCATCGTACACTCAGCAGTCTTTGCTTCGTGAGAAAAAAAAATGAAATGTTAATTAAGGTGTAGATACTTCGCAGTGGTTATCCGTATTATTTGCTCCCGTATGATAATGACATACGCATTTTATGAACATACTTTATCGAACTTGAACAACAACAGTGCGTAATTTATATGTATATATATATATATATATGTACACACACATATATATGTACACACACATATATATAAATTGAGGTATTAAAAGGGGACACATCTTTACATGTTATTTATTTCGATACCTATCTAATAAAACGCAGAACCAAACATTAATTGAAGGAAATATAAAAATCGACAATGTTAAAATACGAATACGATTTGCATGACAAGATTTCTGTGTCGTATGTGCATTGTTAGTTAACACAAAATTTTAAACGACACGGAAATAATAAGATGGAATAACATAAATTAACAGCGAAGGGAGAGTGTAGGAATGTCATTTACGTGACCAGTACCATGTTACAGAAGTGAAAATACTTGCCATCTAATGGTAGTGAGTTTTGTCACTGTCATTATGTAGATTTATTTTTATTGCTGCCTCTAACTACATCTGGTTTATGAGGACGTGTCACATATTGAGCAGAAATTATACATTTTCGTACCTTAACGGAAGTGCAGGGTATCACTGACAATGTGCAGAGTACAAACAGTTTCTTTGCAGCAGAGGTAATTTATTTGGGGCTGTTTGGCTTACAGTAAATATATATTTTAGTAACTGCAATTCTCCGTGTTACTAATTTTTTCTGTATAAACTTTTCTTTTCAAGCAAGTTTATTTTATTTGTATCAATATATTTTTGTTATAAAGTTGGTTTTTGGGAAAATAAACGACAGTTAAATAAAAAATATACTACTGAACTATATTAATGAAAGCACAAATTTGTTTTTCCAATATTGTGCACTTTAAACAAATATTACCCTAGAGACGAAACTACTTTGCAGGGGCTCACATTTTCTTTGCCGTAAGAATATTTGTGTTTTCGCAAGAAAGTGTTTGAAAGAGATTGGGAATATTATAACAACATTAGATTTTACTTTTGTTTAAGATATCTTATTTAGTGGTAATATTTAGATCTTAAATGTTTTGTTAAAACTTAAGAGGTAGGAAAGGTAATTTTAAAATTCATACTTTTTTAACTGTTGTGTACATTGAGTTTTACTAGTTCAGGTACAATTTGCATAATTCAAGGCATGGTAAATAGTTAAGTATAATTTGTCATAATGTAATTCAAACTTTGCCAAATCTTGCATCAAGGATAAATGAAGAAAGTGGTGGAATAGGATCTTGAAGACAAGTAATCGATTAGCGTATAAATGGTGGTGTAGCGTGTAACGTGTATATTTTATCACGAGAAACTTCTAATATGTTTATCAATTAACATAACCAGGTTTGGTAGGCTTAAACTACCGTGTTTCAACTATTGTTCAAAACAGTGTCAACCAGGTCTTTTAAATAAAGTTTAAACTGTATGTAATGTAGCTTTCTTCTTGAAGTAAACAGTTCCTTAAATATTAAATGTTTTGTTTAATCAACACTCATAATTCTTATAAAGAAAGCACACATAAGGACGTGGGCTAGAATTTCCTATATTTTTGACGATAATAATTTTGTAAACATAAACGGGAGAAAATATCGTAAAATTGGTACGTAACATTGTTAAAACTTTTATGTACTACGTACAATAATTTTGTTGAAACGACATACAGCATAATAGCAGCTAATTAGTTAATTAACGACCTTTTATCTGACAAATTAGTTAAAATCTTTAGTCATTTATCTCAAAAATTATATTACATAGTACAAGCAATTTTCGTTGTGGACTCTCGTCCGGGTACAAAGAAATAATTCTCTCGGAGTGTGAGAAACTCAGGCACGTGCATTTTAAAAATGTTTCGGTCAGCTTTATGTCCAATCCTCGTGGAAAGTATGGCCAATGTTACAGACTCTATTACTTAGCAGATAACCGCAGAGGTAGAGAGGTCAGACCTCTCGCCTCCAGCCAAGGCGATTCCCGGCGGGTTCGGTCCCCGGATTTTCGCATGTGGGAATCGTGCCGGACGATGACGTTGGTCGGCGGGTTTTCTCGGGGATCTCCCGTTTCCCCCGCCCCTTCATTTCTGCGCCGCTCCACACTCACCTCATGTCAGCCCCCACCAGCGCTGAAGACCTCGATGTTAAAGCTCGACTAAAATTATCTCACTCACTCTATTACTTAGCACTTGAATTAAATTTGTTAACATACTAGGCTACTTAAATTGTCAAAATGTGACACACCTGAGGAAACAGTAAGAACCACTTGGCGAATGCATGTTGTAGAAATATCATTCTTCCAAGTGAAGAGGGGTGGAACATAATGGTCGAGTGCCGTGAACCGAATCTTAAAAAGTGGGCAAGTGACTTACATATTCGTGTAAAATATCGTGACAGTATTGATAACGCACCGTTAAATCACATTCCTAGTTTGACTCAGAAACGGACTTACTCTTTTGAAGCCTTATACTCTGCTCTAGAGAAAGTTAAGTAAAACCACCGCACAATTTCTCTCTAGTCGCATGAAAAATCTTCTAATGAACACAGAATCTGAAAAGTATGACTACGTCACACAACAATTCACAAACTGGTATGGCACATGTTAATTTTATTGCTAGATACAAAGTAAAAAATTCATAATTATCTTTGATTGAGGAAGAAAATAATATATAATATGTTTGTGTAACTCTGAAGTAATTATCTATCCCACTTCTTAAATTAGTTTCTATGTTTTCATCCAGAAAACCTTATTTTCAAGAGCGGCTAGTTGAGGTTGAGGTGACATCACTGTTGTAAAATTACGAGCGATAAAATGTCACAAAACCTCAATTGAGGAAGGCAACGATTTTTCTTGTGTTAAACAACTTCTTACTGCACTATGGTAGGGAAAGGAGCACAAGCTTCTACAGCGTAAACGATTCTCACAAATTGCATCAGTGCATATAAAACAAAGTTATTATTTTATTAGGCACAGTTAAATCACTATCGAAACTATTTTTATAAGCATTCGACCGAGATACTTGGTGAACAATAAAAGTAAGCAATCATATAATTTACAATAATGTAATAATCTTCTACTTTATTACAGTGGGCAGTTGAAGACAATGTTGATAAGATATTGATAGCTATGTGCCATTAGTTTATTACAACACTGATTAATACTGAATGTCAACCATTTTGGTGAGTATATTCTTTCTTACTCTTTTCTGTAGCACTTAAACATTACAACCATCAGTAGTCTTACTTTGTGTAGTTTACATAATAATAGTAATTAAAGTTACTGTAACCAAGAAAACGCAAAGTGAAGTTATATCTAGACTGTCGTAAGCTGTTAACGTGCGGATATTTAGAAATGTGCATTTTCGGAAAATGTGTAGATAAATTATATTGGTGCAGTTACATTTGCATATAACTGTAAAATAGCAATATTTATCAAGTATTTTGAAACAGACTTCTCAAATATAAAAATCTTGATAGCGAAACAAAAATATTTAATTCTAATAAAAATATAGGGGAAAAAATACATAGGAAAGCTGTGAGTCAGACCCAAATCAATACCTCCTCACAAAATTTAGCAGTAGGCGTGGTATTATGGGTTAAAACCAAAAATATAAAATGTCTTGACTAAAAGGACGGTGTTACGCAAAAAAAAAAAATCCAACCCACATTGCAATTTATATCCAAAAATAATATTCACTTCTAGCGGAATTTTACAAACTTACTAAGTATGATAACATCGTGTTAGTGAAAATATTCCACATATGTTTAAGTAAACCATAAAACAAATAACCTTTGTGGAATTCACCATACTTCAGTGTTATTTGTTTGAAGATTTGAGGGATGACTCCTTTTTGCATAACACTGTCCAAATAAGTGAAGTATAAACTAAAGTTCTGAGAGTTCAGTCACACCAATTAAAGTAAACTATTTATCGGAGGTGAAAAATAATGTTTCGTTAGAGTTTATAGTATACTTAATCGATCACTGACTGGCGAGACATTAATTTTGTGGGCCACATTTTAAGGATCAACACTTAAAAATGTAGTGTAAACGGGCTTGCTGCAGCAGTATTAGGCATCTTCATTAGTCGATGGCCGAACAAATTTCACTGAAAACCAGTAACATTAAGGATTTTGAGGCATTTTACCTTATGATCACGCTTTTTAACTCCTGACTACAGGGCCTCACTGTGTACATGGGCTTAGTTTATGATGCGTAGCTTTTGACTAACTTGTACAACGTCACCTTTACTGATGACTGGACGTATGCAAAATTCGCATTTCGTAGCAGACTAAACATCACTTTCCTATACATAGAGCATTATCTGCGATTAAATTGGCTACGAACCTTTATATGTTGTCATTCACGTGTGTTACGTCATTTAAGAGATTGTATACCGTGTAAGTATTCTCCACGGCAAGTCACGACAATATCGGCCAGCGGGAGACGTCGAACGAGTCTACAGTCACTTGGAGTCTAGGCAGCTGTCAGAAAATAACGCAAGTTTTGCATGTCTCTATTTATGACTAGAGACCGAAAACATTACCAGATTCACTGAGCTGTAGGCTAGCCTCCAAGAATATAGTATAGTATATGAACAGCTGCTATTATGTGCACTCAAGCGCACAGCAGCTCTTGATTAGCTGCTCGCTGACACAGTGAAATGGACCTGCAATTACTTAAATTCTTATTCATAGCTCAGTGACTAGCACAAGGTGTCAAATAAGTCAAGGACCAGTTGTGAAAGTGACACGTGTGTATAGTTGGTGGAATTCTAGCTTGTGCCTAAAATAAAACGCGAATTTTTCAAGTGTCTGCCTGTGACGAAGCTGCCGCCTTGGAAGTCCGGAGAGAGGGTCTCTTTCAAACAGTATGTAAACCTATATTGACTAGAGATGATGGTTTACTGCGAGAAAACTTGACTGTTTGCTGGATTTCAACACACGTTCAGCTTACGAGAAGATTACTGTCTTTAGCTTGTACATGGATCTGTTGCCCTATTGGACTGAGCCAATTAGCATCCCGATATTGTATTATTTGATGCCTATCATTGGTCTGTATAAACCTACGTTGTGTAAGATGTACATCACCCAATCGTATATGTTGCAATAATGTGAAGCGTTTTCAAGAGTATGTTGGCACAAAATACTTTCGCGATATACCGTCATCTCAAATAATGACCCGTTTCTCAACACAAACCGATCAAACATTTCACCAGGTGGAGTCTTACAGCCAACAACATTTAAGAATAAAATTGCTGAATGTAAATGCCTTTGCGTTAAAAGTAAGACACCTCACACGTTCGACACGGTAAAATAAGTGCTCATGATTGAAATACTACCAAATTTATTAATAGTGAAACCCACATATAAGAGAAAATAACAGTAATTTTAATCAATATTTAAACGTGATCCTTGAAGGGTGATTATGATGAATACAACACTAATTAATTTTAATGAAACCACCAAAATAAAAATTAACACCAATATTACTTGAAAACAATTCAAAACAAGCTGCAATAATACACGATGTGTTGTTCTACCACAGTAATACCTACACTGGTAATACGATAGGCACGTTAGTATTCAGGTGTGTTATGAAAACAATAAACCATGGAGGTAATATGCAGACTGATCAATGTCGTTTAAGTGATTAAACTTAAGTTGTATGGTAAATTTTTATTGAAACTAAAAGTAACATTCAAAAACATCCGATGAGTCACGTAATTATCTAATCACTATTATATGTATAACTGAATTACATAGAGTTATTACTTTCTACTTATTTATGCTATCGTGAAATATTACCTTAAATTTTTTTGTATGCAAGAACATCCGATGGGCCAAAAGCGTGCTGACGTAATTGCGTAAGTACATACTGTGTAATATATCTTTTCATTACTTTTTTTTTTTACTTTGACATAAAATCTCGCGTGCGTGAAGTAAACTGAAAGCATTCAAACAAATTTAGCCATAGTAGAACTGGGAATCAAAATCATTATTCCTGACAGTTTAGTTGAACTGCAACCATCTACGCTACTAAAGTTGGTACATGATGTTGTTTGTGATAATTTCGTATTTTATAACAAAGAAAGAATAGCCTATGCAATGACCTTAAAATATTAACACCATGTCTCTTATTACTCATAGATCTCATAAATAAGTGTTCATAGATGTTAAGTCTTGTCAATCGAAGTTTCCGTGGTTACAAGTGCGTAAATGACTTTCTCTTGATATGATCAAGCAGCCATGTTTAAAATATATTCCTGTGGTCTTCATCTAAAGTGTTATACCATCCCAGTTTCATTACTCCTATTATTTAGCTCAGTTGTGAGCAAGGATACCAAATCTGGGCAAAATAATTGTAAATTATGTGACAAAAGTATTGTCGTTGTAGAAATAATTAACTTAAAAATCTAAAATTAATTATTTATATTAATGGCGATCGACTGCCTATTTGGTATTACAGCAGTATCAGCAAAAATTGTGTCGCGTTTCTTGAATCTTTATTCTCATATTTTCAACCATCTTTTTAAACATGAGACATGATGTCTCGTAGTACAGTTTATGTATGTAGAATGTTCACATAGTTAGCTCAATTTTTTAAAAAGCAATCTGTATTTGGCTTTTCAAAATAAACCAGTTTCGAAACCAATGAATTGTGCGGTAAACAGCGTTTTCTCTTATGTATTTATTAAAACTGTATGATGTCAAAATAATCGCAATTTATATAATATAATCAATTTTATAAGTCGAAGTAGCTGGTTTGCTAAAAGTTTCACTTACAAACAACTATTTTGCATTGCGTAGGTGGACGCATATTTTTGGTTACCAAATGTCTGCAACTTGATATATTTACGTAACTTTTAACAGCAATAATTGTAATTTTAAACATATAAATATAAGTAAATAAATAAATATATATATATAATTTCACACGTGTACAGTACGAATGCAGCAATCGTAGTTTCATATAAATGTCTTGTCTTCACTTTTACAGTTGTGTGTATGATTTTCATCAGTGTTCGCTGTGATGTTAATTGGTACAAAATTAAGCGTTGTTTTAAATATATTTCTATGTTTTTAACCACGCAAAATTGGCAAAATTCATTCAATAGACACGAAAATAAATAAACATCTAGTGTAATAAATTGCTACAGAAAAAGTGCCATAATTGAGCATACAGATGGAATGTTGTAGTATATGTAGGCTATGATAAACTTCTTAAATTCCTATTTCCAAAGTGATAATTGATTTAGTGGCATCTTTGTTAGTAACTGTGTAATAAACTTTTTAACCACGTACTGCAGAAGTGTCAAAAATCGCCAATCAACGAAAATCTTAATCGTAAGATTAATGTAACCCTAATTCGAAACACTTCCTGATGACATTTCAAGTAGTTAAATAACTTTCAATTTTTTTTTTTATTTACAACATGCAGCGTATTTCATAAGAGCTGGGCACAATATGTCATCAAATTAAATGCCTATAAAATGAGACAAAGTAAATAACGTTACGCATAGATAAATCAAATCAAATGAAGTCGCTGACATGCGAATTCATCAAGTAGTAGGTAACTTGTCAATACGCACACAATAACCGCCGCCTATATTTTACGATCCACAGCCGGCTACGACTGGAGGGTATATGGCGTGACAGCTGCGAGCCGAAGTTCGTTAGTTGACCGTGCAAACACGCAACGTTAATACTTTTATTACAATTCACAACAATGGTTGTGCCTAACGGCGTTTTAATTTAACAGTTGACTGAAGAGTGACTGTGTAAATACATTGTTCAGTTCACAAATCACGTTTTTTTATACATTGACAAGGAATTATTTTCTTCTTTGTACAGACTAAATGTAATTATCAAAGCCTCGGGGACCCGTTTTTCACTTCAACATAGGCTACGTAGTATCTACATGTCTCAGTGAAGTAATTAAGACACCCATAGTTAGTATATTGGAAAATAAGGACTTATAATAAACTGTGAAAAATAAGTTAAGTGCATAGGAGCTTTCGGAAAATCTGTCACACTTGTACCGGTATAACAGTGAAACATGTATTTTGACATTACATTGAAAGATGTAATTGGCTTTCATATATCTTTATTACAAAATACGTGAAATAGCTATTGTTATCATGATGCTTAAATGTTTACTGTGTCCGTTTCACTTCTGGATGTTTGTTTCGATAATGTGCAAACAAACCGTCGCTAGTGGTACTCATGTAATAGACATTGCCAATTTCTTTCTTTCACGAAGATTTTCTTAGATTGCATTGCATGCAAGGCATACGGTCCTTGTGGTGGAAGCCAAAATATAACGACTTAGTGTAATTTGGGTGGACAAGACAAAACAAATTACTTGACTATTAGGTTCTAAGCAACACACAAAACATTTCATAGACATCTCAATACAGATTTTAAAACAGCAGCTGTTCAAAATCTTTGCTTACAGCAAATCATTCGGTGTTGTGTTTTACAGCTATTGTTCATTAGATTTTAATAATATTTTTTAATAGAGCAGAATAATGAAAGCTTTAATTTTGATACCTATCATATTTATTGCAGCTATTAAACTTTTCAGCAATTTTTATCAATGCTAAAATTTTAACAGTATTGTACTGGTATTGCTGACATTTGCACAAAAAGAAAGCATTTTAGCACAAACAATTGCAAGTAGCAAATAATGCTAATAAATGAGCTTTATTTTTTTAAAAAGATTAAGTGAATCGGATTTTTCTAGTCTATGAGAAGCATTATTATTTATAATGACAAAATGTCCCACTACTTAAGGCAGAGTGGAATGTTGAACTAAGAATGTGACTTGCGCATTACTGTATTGTTGTAGCAATGATTTTACATGATTTAAGTGTTTCCGGAATTGTGTTTTTTGTTAACTTCGTCACTATTTTTATTTGAGTAAACAATATTTTATCATTTTTGTCCCTTTGCCGGAGAACAAAATATAATGATTTGGTATAATTTGGGGAGGACCAGATGAAACGTATATAGAACTTCATTATATGATCATACGGAACATATAAATGAGTGATAGGCATCTCAATAGGGTTAAATTAAACAAGTTAAATTGTAACAACAATACATCTGGCACATTGACTAGTAGTAGAAAAACAAAAGAGGTCGCCAGATTTGTGATCCCATTAAATTATCATTTGGTTAGTAACAATAACATGAATAGTGTTAAGAGGAATATAAAGTCTAATCGTAGGTAAAGATACTGTGTGCTTAAAGTTAATAAAACTTGCATGTAATTTTAGCCGGAATGGAAAAACGTTTGCAATTTATTTTTAGTTGTGTTATTTTATTATACGTAATGTAAAGTGAAACGTTTCTGGGTACATAAAAGCTCTCTCTCTTTCTCTCTCTACCTCTCTCTCTTTTTTGAACGAAGATAATACCCTCTTGAGCTCCGCTTCGAGGTATTATTTGATGCATGTTTTGCGAAGTAAGCGTACGTTCGGACTGCTCGGGATTTTAATCTTCACCCACAATACGCAGTTCAGAACAGAAGTAGTAAGATAAGTATGATGTCTGTGGAGCGCAATAGGGGACTAATTACACTAATATATTACCGCACTGTGCACCTAATATGTAATCGTTCATCGTTTCCCCATTATCATTTCACGTGGTGTGCTGCTCTACTTAATATATGGAGTTGTTTGTGGACAATCTGTGTAGAAAGAAGCTGTTTTTTTTTTTTACATTGGTATAGCAAGCAGAAATTGATTGTGGTAATGTTGGTTTATTCTTAGCATATTGAACTGATTTGCAAAAGTTTAAAGATGAATTTGATGAATTTAATTTCCAACTAGCGACAAAATGGGGCGTCGGTGGCCGAATGGTTAGACCATTCGCCTCCCACCGAGGCGACCCGGGTTCGATTCCCGACGGGGTCAGTCCCCGGATTTTCGCATGTGGGAATCGTGCCGAACGATGCCGCTGGTCGGTGAGTTTCCTCGGGGATCTCCAGTTTCCCCCGCCCTCTCATTCCGGTGCTGCTTCATACTCATCTCATGTCACCACTCATCAGTGCTAAAGACCTCGATACTAAGCGCTGACCGAAACCTCTCACTCACCCAACTCGCGTAACAATCAAATGAAATAGAAACTTGTGAATAGAATTAGAAGATTTTGACAATTTTGTCTATTTCTGAAACTAAACAAAACAGTTAGGGTCATGAATACGTATGTGTGTCTATATATGTTTGTATGTATATAATTATTAATATAGTTTTTGTCCTTGTGTACATATATGTATACATATAATTTTTGTCCTTAGGGACATTGTTTAAACTTGAACTTCTAATAATTTACACTTCTTTCCCTCCTTCCTCTTCTGTTCCCAAATTATTTTCATTCTTTGACTGTGGTCCTGTTTCCTTTGTTCTGTCCACACGTGTGTTGTGTGTACACATACACACACACAGACACACACACACACACATATATATATATATATATATATATATATATATATATATATATATATATATATATATAACTCTCTTTAGACAAATAGCAAGGTATGGTTTAACCCTACAGTTCAAGACGATCAAATGTGTTTGTAAATTTCGCGTGTTAATTGTCAAGATTGGTGATTACTTACTTTATCACAGTGACAACGGAAGTGACAAAATAACGTTGTTAGTAACCTAAAATATTATGGTGCCACATACAAATGTAAGGTTTTTACAAATATTTAAATTTGATGGTTGTATTTATCTGTACCTACGGAGCTGCATATTCGTGAAGAAGTAAGTGAAAAAATCCGTTTAGAGAGCGGTAGGACACGCTCGATCGGAATGAGCGGGAGTGACCAAGAACTTAGAATTTAAAAAATGAACGCTAGGTTAACGTTAGTTGACGATGAAAACTTATAATCGAGCCGGAAACACTGAGTATGTGATGTTGGCGTTATTTCTAGAGAAAACTATACAGCGTAGATGCCCTGGTATTAGTACCGAGACTGATTACCCTAATGGAACTATAACGGTATATTAACGCACTGGGCCTTGATTACTCTGCCATCAATGCATCACGGACGTTCCGCAAGCTGCATACAGTACGCTTCAGATAGGGAACCACTAGCTCTCGTGTCTCAATGTTAGTTACGATGCATAAAACTTTTTGTATGGCTGCCTATAAATTTTTTAATCTGTATTATTGCGTAGTACTTTTAACAACGGATACCTCTGGAAAAAATTCCAATGTTTAGATTTATCATTTCTATAACATTTTCCAAATTTTTCTGTAAGAAAAGTCGCCTGTCTATATATGTGTGCAAAATACTTTCTACAGTGCAGTACAGCCAGCAGTCCAGAATGATTGAACCTACCTTGGAATAGTGGTGACATTCTGGTTAGTTTATTATTTTATTTATAAACCATTTAAAGAGTATTTATGTTAATCATCATAATTTGAAGCTACAGTATTGCAGATAACAGCCTGGAACCCGTGTACCACTTAACCAATCCAATGAAGCGACATTCAATTTTAAGAAAAATATGTTGAAATAGGGTTTATTGACTTAGACCTCAATCGGGGTAATCGAATCAAAGGAAGTCTTCAGAAGAATTTATTTTCTACATAATGTTATAAATGTAAGAGCACAAACTGTCTTCATACATTATAAAAGCCAACCATTTTCACGATACAGTAATAATCAGTTAAGTAAAACAGATTCATTAACATAAGTGTACGTTATTATGGGTGCAAAACAAGAAGGCAGCGGGAAACGATCAATAATATGCTTTTGTTTCTATCTCCCTGCTCCTTAATTTTTAGGGAAAGAACATGCACTTCCACCACGTGAAAAATTTCAATATGTAGTAGTTCGAAAACTTGAAAATTTTTCGTAAACCACACAGAATTTAAGTAGCAATAATACTTTTTAAATACACGAACAATTCATCTTGTAAACCTATTTTGTTTGGTGTCAAAGTCCACTTCGGTGGTATTGCTTTAAAGAGTAGAAATGAGGTATCAAATAATATTTCTGTTCGACAATGAACGGTAGTAAATGCTCAAATATAATGCGTACACATATGCTTATTTATTCCACATTATATTTATATCTTCATTACAAGGTTTGATTCCATGCCACGAGTTAATTAGACAATTAGCTGTTAAAAATAGTATGGTGGCTGGTGAAACCTGGGAAGTAGGTGCATAACTTGCCAGGAAACGTGTTACGAACTGATTCTCTAGCTTTCTGTTTCAGAGAGCATTGCAATTTAATATATTATTTAGTTTTATGTTTATAGTGTGGAAATTGTATTAATTTACTGCGGAGATCCATAAACATATCTGTTAATTACATAGCTTGGTACAAAATTCATGCTTAAATCAACATCTTCAACTATACTCAAACAACGTTGTACGGTGGTTTAGAGGTTTGGGTTCATATCCCTTCTTTACAAATATTTTTCAGCTTAGTGACATTTTGTTTATGAATTCATGGGACGTAAATCTTAGGTGACTGAATTGGGTTTACAATACTTCCACGTTGTCATATTTCTAAGATTTCCATCCACATGTAAACCAATAATGCGTAAAATTTTGGCACAGTAAAACAAAATCAGTTTTAATTCCTGTCTAATATACGCAAATTCTGACAAAACCAAATAGAAGACAGATTTATAACGCATTTAAAGTTGTGATAATATAATATGGATATAATTTTGTGGGTTCTACTGCAACAATCATAGTTATGTACACATGTTTAAATTACAAATACTTTTATCATGTGGCATCCTTTCTTTTACGACATATTCGTCAATGCAAAAACAGTGGTTTAAGAATTCATTTTTGGACAATAGCAAGACGACAAAAATATCGGGAAATCAAGCATATTTGACGTTTCATCTGTTTATTCCCAAAATATTTCAGAAACTTTTGTACTCACTAAGTAATCATAAATGAAAGCAACTTCAACATAATAAGATAAAAATATCCATTAGTTACACTTTAATTAATTAAGTTGAAACAACGTGTAAGCGGCCTACACTAGCAAGGCCCACGTGAATAAAACAGCACTGTGGCATAAATCGTTATCAAATCTCGTACTTTGAGAAACTTGGCAGAGTTGACCGTGTTGCGGTACCTTTCAACTGTAGTCTTTAATTCCTCCCACTCATCCCCATAAAAAAATTTAAAATTGCATGTTTTATCCCATTTTTGTCCCTGCAAACCAATGGGCATTTTTCTTGAGTAGAACCTATCCATCAGTCATACATGGCGACATACTGAGGCGGTAAATATATTTACTTTAATCAAAACTTTAAATTCAGATATATAAGCTTATTGAAAATAATCGTTGTTTCATAGTTTTAATATTATCGCAATCATTACTATGACATAAATAAAAATAAAATTATTTAATTTTATCTTGGATGATAAATAATCATATGTCAAATCTTATACTTCAGTTACTACGTTGGCTGTCGTCTGTGTTACAAAAACGTTTAACCGTTATTAATAAATAAACATGTATCCAATTTGTCATGAGGTGTACAGAACAGTACCTTCGGACGCACAGGATAAATTGTCGAGAGCCTAGTTGTTAGCATCCAATCTGACATCAGACATATTAATATTTTCCTTTTTTCCCCCTTAAAACATAGGTTTGTACGAAAATTTTATAAGGAGTAAGCAAGATATTTTAAGAAGAAATGGAACATTCCAGTGTGCCTACGGCTGTCGGGTTAGTAGTTGGTACCCCAGCTACCTACCATGAACCTGTTGCTTTAAAAGGTGGGTTACTTGTCTCTCTATTACTGACGGGGATAGTCACGTGGATAGTCACTGTCACATGCCACACCGATTTGCTGATCTATTTTGCTGGCTGGTTTGTTTACTGTTATTTGACACGATAGAGGTCTGGAACCCACGAGCCTCAAGACAGACTTTTACTTACTTACCACGTCTAACATCGGCTCTAAGCACAATACGCTCACCGACGTGACGTTTCATGTCAGCGACTCAAATGAACATAAATTAAATCAGTGGTCCCATATTTATATTGCCTGACACTAAAGATAAAGCAAGCTGCGAAGTTCCTGCATATACAGTGAAACAGTTCAAACAAACTGTAAAACATAGTCTTTGTTATCAGTAAGATATTCTTTGTTCTATTCCACTCTTCCAAATTAATCTAAAAATTTTTTTTAAAGAAAACGAAATCAATAAGGTAAACTGATTGGTCATGCCATGTAGGACTGCAAGGTGCTATTTGTAACAATTACGAAAATTTTGGTACGTCAGATCGTTATTGAATAAAATCTTTTTGCATACGTTTTATAGGCCTTTTGTACATGGAGCCCTAGCCAATTGATTAAATTATTGTTTGTGAAATCGCAAGTTTCCAATTATCTCGGAAACAATTTTTTTGCAAGGACCAATTACAGGGAATGAACAAAATGCAAATTAATGGTGATGTTAGAACGCAGAATTTTAAATGCAGCAATTGTAGTTGTTTTAAATTAACACGTACATTAAAAGGCGTAGGTATATAAGAATTTTGCGTACGATTTATGAATAGGAGAAAGCAAAATAAAATGTGTGAGATATACGTAGATATGTGAGCTACAGTAGGATAAAAATAAAGCGCCAACACTAGAGTTAGTAAACGGTAGCTATCTCTTTACGTTTGAGGCACGGAAACGGGGAAGGCAATAAGCCGAACATAACACGGCCGTCAAACACCTCATCGCCTCGAGTCGCGAAGGACCAAACTAGCGTGCAGAGTTTTCGTAGAAACAGTTTTACAATGGGATTTCAAGCGATGACACTGTTGTTTTTCTTGTGGAAAGTTTGAGGTAGTGTCCAATGCAGGTTTCTATGGCTTAGTTTTACGATTACGATCGATATTTTCTCAGCTACAGCTACATGAAAAAGCCATTTTGAGAACTTTTGAGGAGCTTAGAAATCATGTTTTTAAGAAGCGGACGGAATTTTTAAAATCATTATGACACAGTTTGAAGAGTGTCTTTTTTTCGTAGATAAACGCATTAGAAACATTTTTAATACTTATACAAGAAAAAATACTTTCCGTACCTAGCTGCAGACGTCTCATGGGACAGGTCCACTGACTCTCAAGTGTGTGTATTCGGAACAGAACGAAGCAATCAGGGCCGGGGAACGCGCGGACACCAAGGCCCTTCTTTGTTCGCTCACTACATACAAAATCGCCTCTAAGCGCAGTGTACTCAACTGGCGCTCTTCTTCTCTTTGGACTATTCTTAAGAGCATACAACCACCTTGCCTTTCTACTATTGAGAGAGGAACAACTAGCAACTCAAACGTATTAGAATTTTGATAAAAACAAATGTATTTAATTTCCTTTACGATATGCCGACATTCCGACTACCCTGTAAAAACATCACGAGTAGAATATTCATTAATTACATCGGATGGTTTCAGATGTCGTAAGACATGTAGCATGCATTACGTGGCGACGGAATTTCTGCCAGTACTTATATTTTGCTCAAGTAAAGTTAAGTTTTTAGAATTGTATCTAAAGGAACAGTAATTATGAGAGCAGCACCAAAGCGTGTTCGTGTCTCAAAGGAAGCGTTATTAGATCCGACAGTATTCTTTGGGCACGTGACATTTTAACATGTCCGTGAAAAAATCCACTAATTTTATATGTTGGTGTTACTCATGTCTTGTGAATGGACAATTTAGGCGCGGACTAGTAAACTAGCGCGCAGTGTTTTCGTAGAAACCATTTTTCAATGGGACTTCAAGTGATGAACCTATTATATTATTTGTGGAAAGTATGAGGTAGAGTCCAATGTAGGTTTCTATGGCTTATTTTTCCAATTATGTATGATATTGTCTCAGTTACAGCAACGTGAAAAAGTAATTTTTAGCACTTTTGATGAGCTTGGAAATCGTGTTTTTCATTAGCGGACGGCAATTTAAAAACCATAGGGACACCGTTTGAAGTCTCTTCTTTTCGTAGATAAACGCATTGAAAACATTTTTAACAGTTATACAAGAAAAAAAAGCACTTTCCGCGCCACCCTAAAGCACATCTCACGCGCCAGGTCCACTAACTCTTAAGATGGCCGTCTGTGAAAATATATTGTGTGTGCGTTCCAGGCTTAGAAGTGTGGGAGCAGTAAGGATGAGACAGCACAGTCATCACGCCTCACTCTAGCCTCTAGGCGCAAGTCCCAGAACTTGCGTGGAGTCTTTTCGCCGACATCGCGCCTGTATGAAACTTTAACTTGTAACTCTATTTTTATGACGTGTTATGAATGTCAAAGGTGTATTGTACACACTTATATGTTTTAAGAGATTCTGAACCAAGATTAACATCCCTCAAAATACCGCAAAAATCTCCTACGTTCGCCATTTTCGGCCCCTCTTACTATAAGGGCGCGGTATACTGCAATTTTTATCACCATGTTTATATTTTTATATTTGTACCAGTTATTTTTTTCTGGTTTTAGACACAAAATGTGACTGAATTTTTCTCTTGTAAAATTTTTTTATCTCACATAGTTTCGGTGTAATGGCTCGTTAAAGCCAAAATTTCCATATTTCCGTTTTAAGGACGACACAAACCAACTCACTTACCAAACTGAAAAAAATTCACAGTGAATAACTATGTTTTAGGCTACAAATGCTGCTATGTTAAACCACAAAATAAAATATTGTTGCATTTAAAAGAAAAATATTGACTTTTGCAAATATTTACTTTAAATTTCAATATTTTTATTTTAATACAAAAATCGTTATTCTTTGTTTTTATGTACGTGACATTGTAGCCTACGACGTCTTTATCTACTATGAATTTTTTAAGTTTGGTATGTCAGTTGGTTTTAGCGTAGTCCTTGAAACGGAAACATGTAAATTTTTACTTTAACAAGCAGTTACGCAAAAACTATGAGGGATAAAAAAATTTCATAACAGCCAAATTTAGTCATATTTTGTGTCTAAAGTGAGAAAAAAATATACCTGGAACAAATACAAAATAAAAAGATGGTGATGAAAATTGCTGTACACCGCGCCCTCGATGAATAACGCTGAATTTAAAATGAGTATGCACTATTGTAAGGTTCTTTAAACGCTATTCCTAAGCAGATATCACTGATGTGCGATGTGCAGACGGACATGACGCGGTGTGGCTGCCGGCCACGAGGGAGCTATGACCTAGCGACGACTGCAGGGGTCAGCAGGGGGACGTGCGACAGAGACGGGGTAAGGTCCAGCAGGGTGAGAGATGTATGTGGACAGTCGGCAGCCGCCACCTGGCGCCCTCAGATAACAGAAAACTGCCCACGCGAGCAAGGCTGTGAGGTCAGGTTCACCCTCGATTACCCCTCCGTCCCAAGGGGGTTGTGGGTGAGAGGGAGAGGACCACGGCAGGCCGCAGATTTAGTGCTAATAACGTCTTCCCTCCCTGCCCGCCATCATTAGCACCGTGACGGATTGCCGCGCCGATCCACATCCATCATCTGCCGCTCTGAACAAATAACCGAGCGAGCGCACCACCAGACCTTAGCATATCGCCAGGCAACGCGTGGAGAAAGCAATAACGGCGAGGGATGTCTCGCGTTTTACTAACCTTCGGTCATTAAACAGTCGTTTACCGCCCGGTCGAAAAGGCGGTTGACTGATCTGAACGTCCGAGAAGTGACGTGAGGCTTGGAAAATGTCGGGAGTTGTGTAGTGGTCAGACCACTATATTCCTGATGGGGTCGCTCCGGAATTTAGCATGAGGAAAACAAATCGGCAATGAAAGAAAATTGTTGTCGTAGTTGCCATACGTCTGTTAAAATAGGGACAGTAGTCAAGTTTGGTTGTCGTTACATTAGTTTGATCCTGTTAATATTCTGTATGTAGAAGTAATAGCGTTATGTGTAAAATATTTTCTTTTTAAACAGAAAAGGTTGCTGCAGGAACACTCCAGACAGTACCGTAATACATTCAGGAATGTTGTTCCTATCTAAACAGAAGTATGGTAACAACAATACTTTTATTTCAGTGTTTCCGCCGGCTACCGGATGTACAGGGGTCTGTCTGCTCAACATTCGACTACTAAGCGAGGTGGTACAGTGGCAACACGTTGGGCTCGCATTCAGAAGGATCAGGATTTGGTTCCCGTCTTCTCAGAACATACTAACATGTTTTCTATGTTTCTCGAAATCGTTCCAAAGCGGGTTCTCGTATGGTTAGGCTATTGCTGATTCCTCTCACAATTCTTGTACTTGTGTAAATCTTCGATTGACCGTCTCTAATGACTAGGGAAAGGAAATTTCGCGAAAAAGATTTTTGCATCACTTTGTTTCAGTGCCTTACGTGCACACCTGCAGCTCAACTTCATGGCTATTGACGGAATGTTTTAGTGAAGAGTCGTTATTCATTTGACTGTGCCAATCAGTTCACGGATAACTGCCACACATAACGTCTGTGATTTGCGGGTTTAACCTCCAGACGCTGGGTGTTACAGCATACGATCACTGACCACAAAGCAGAGATGCAGGTGCGCACGTAAGGCACTGACACAAAGTGATGGAAAAATCTTTTTCGCAAAATTTCCTGTCTCAACTAATGACGGTCTGCCAACGTGACGTAAAGCTCAGGAAAAAAAAAATCTTAGTTCTTATCACCCTCGCCAACGTTCGAGTTTTATATGTTGAGCGCCGAGTCAAATCTCTTAACTTGTTCTCAACGATTTAGAAAATTTGTGGCACTTACGATTTAATTTTAACTGTTTACTACCCTTTATCTTTATGGAGTTACATATATATGTATTACGTCTACTTACCCATTTAAAGAAAATATTTTATTCATATACGTAAATCAGTAAATTTATTTTAAGTAACTTCTTCGAGGTCCTTTACTTAAAGGCAATAAAGCATAGCGGGTTCACACCACCTAATGTAATTTACTGGTTACGTCTTAATACAATTTTCTGGCTAAGGTTGTTGTGCTAAATTATTCGCGGACAACATTTGACGTTAAGCATTTAAGGGTCTATGTCAAGAGAAAAAATTAGGTATGAAGTCAGCGATGAAGACTATTTCTAGAGCAGAACAGGAATTCGGTGAAACAATATGAAGAACATAGAACACAATTATTGTAATTTCTCAAACTATGAAAGTGTTTACGATAACTGAGTTATATTACTGTCACAAAACTAATCTATATATATAAAAATGAAAGCTGACTGACTGACTGACTGACGTATCAAACTGCAGCCCAAACTACTGGACCTAGAATCGTGAAATTTTTTGTGGGGGTTCCCCTCAGGTCGTAGGCGAGCACTAAGAAGGGATTTTTCGAAATTCGACCTCTAAGTGGGTGAAAAGAGGTGAAGTGTGTTTCCGAAGAAACGTCGATAGAGCTCGAACCCCACTGCCAATCGTCGTAATGTTTACTTTAACAGGACACTCGTAAAAATGCATATTAGCCATTTTAAGGATTTTTCGAAATTCAACATTTAAGGAGGTGAATAGCCCTTAAATGTGTTTCCAATCAACTATCGATATCTATCAAATCCTTCGGGATAGAGAGTTGATATTCACTTCAAAATATTGCTTACGTAAATACCCAAAAAGGAGTTTTAGGTTTTTTTGAAATTCGACCCCCAGGCAGTAAAAAGGGGAGGCAAAATGTGTTTTTAATGAATCGTCTTTATCTTTGAAACACAATTGGCTATCGTCGTG
Organism: Medauroidea extradentata; assembly: GCA_003012365.1. NCBI lineage: Eukaryota > Metazoa > Arthropoda > Insecta > Phasmatodea > Phasmatidae > Medauroidea > Medauroidea extradentata. The sequence goes on from PNEQ01106373.1 coordinate 22,165, forward strand.
ATTTTAACTTTAATTGGTTACTATTACAAATGTCTATGACAGGACTCAAAATCGTTTCGAAATTCTTTATTAAAAGGGGTGAAAATACGTGAAATGTGTTTTCGATTATCCGTCAATATCTATCGATTCAATGGAGATATCGAAGTACTCTTTGCTTTAAATTGGTGATTTTGTAAATATCCCAAGTACCATTTAAAATATATTTTCCGAACTCGACCCTAAACTGGTTAAAAATGGGGTAATATGAGTTTTCGACTCACATTCGATACATATCGATCACATAGTTTTTTATATAGAGACGTGATTTTTGTTTAGGACTGATGCTTACTCAAATACCTAAAAAGTAATTTCAGGAATTTCCGAAATTCGCCACCTAAGGACGTGAAAAGGGGTGAAAAGTGGTGAAAAGCATTTTCAATTAATCGTCGATATATCTTGAACCCAGCGGGCTAATGTTGTGTTTTTTTACGTCCACGAGATACCAATAAAGTATTCTAAAACGTGATTCAAGGGTTTTTCGAAATTTACTCTCTTAAGTGGGGAAAAGACCTTGAACTTGTTTTAGATAAATCCTCGATATATATCGAACCCGTCGAGATATACAATGAATTTTTGCTTCAGGATGACGATTACAGAAATTACCGCAAAACAGTTTTCAGATTTTTCGAAATTCGATTTCTCAATACTGTACAGGGGTGATATGTGTTTTTTTATTGAATGATCGATTTTAATTCAACTGAACGGGCTAGCGATGTGATTTACACTTCAGTTGGATACTTATACAAATGTCTAAGATGAAAATTTAAAATATTTCGAAATTCGACACCCAAAAGGGTGAAAAAGCACAAAATTTGTTTTCCATCAACCCACGATATCTATCTAAAAAGTAGCGATATTGAGGTGTTGTTCGCGTCAGAGTGATGCTTACGTAAATATTTAAAAAAATTTGTATGTATTTTTTTTATTTGTAAGAAACGTGATTATTAAGAATAAAACTTAGTTGGTCAATAATCAAGGCAGACGATCCGAAAAGCAGGAACGAGCAGCGAGAAACAACCTATACAGGAGTTTCACTACAGTAACCTATCGAGACGTAGTGTTGTACAACCTCTATGAGCCCAGGACACAGATACATATATTTTTTTTTCAATAAATTTTATTTTCATGAATTATTTCGACGTTACGTGACGCAGTTGTTTGTCACTCAGGTCTAAATTCCGGGAGGTTCTGGGCTCGAATTCCGTTAAAAGCTGCGTGCAAACGTTCAATTCTGACACACAAAAACTACAAGGCAGATGGAATTAGTGCAATTTACATGTAGTCTTTAAAAGGGGTAAAATTGCAGTTCGCTTTCCA
>PNEQ01106374.1:0-23520 GCA_003012365.1 Medauroidea extradentata
ACTGGGTGCAGGTGGTTATCATGGAGTAATACAATCCATGCGGCACCCGAGGAGGCCTTTTAGCGCTGCCGCCACTGTATTGTATTTCGCCGCCCTGCCCGACAGCCACGGCGCCGAGGAGTGAGTGGGAAGGGGGTGTCCTAGCTCCGCCACCACAGTATCGTACTACACCGCCCAGCCAGACAGTCGCGGCTCGCAAGTTGGAGCAGAATGCCGGCGCGGTAGAACTGTATGTGAGACATGCGATTCGTCGCGACTTACTGGTTTGCAGATGCACGAGTGCAAATTGAACGGTTATACTTTTCACTACAGTTGAACAAACCGCGGTATGAAATGAACTCAAAGCGGTAGACGGCGGAGACAGCACTTTCCCTTCTGTTACGAGGGTTTATAAAAGTATAGAAATATGGCAAAGAGGGAAGACAACTGACCATTACAATGCCAGAGAAGGGAGTCTGCCGACAAATCATATGAATGGTTAAAAGGGGGAAGAATATATAAGGTTTGGTGAGAGGTGAAGGGAAACTAATAAATTGTAAGTATACAGAACTTTATTTAGTTGTTGGTGGGGATATGTTAAAATATAAAATGGAAGCATGGAGGGGGAAATCGTATGTAAATTGCTAGCTTTTTAGGACTATGGAGAAGGAGAGTGTGTAAATAAAAATGTATTCTAGCGAGAAGGGGAAGGTAGCTTGTGATTTTTTATGGTAATAGAAATAGTGTTATGTGAGGAAAGAGAGCTAACTTCTTACTGGCCAATGAAAATGGAGGTGGGGGAAATCACACATAAAGTAGAAAGAAAAAATAATTTTATATTTTCTAGAAAATGGGAAAGATGGGGGAGAGTAGTTTGAGCGGGTTATAACACGAGTGTCAGTGAAGGAAATGAGTGTAGTAGAGTGGAAAAAAAGGGAGATGAAATCATCATGTGTCTAACAGCCAATTAAAATAATTGAAAGGGTATGGGAAGGTAGGGGGGATACTTTGAATGGGTTGTAACACAAGTGTTAGTGAGAGGGGCAAGTAGGGGAAGAGGGGAATTCATCACGCGACTATCGAACAATTAAAATAAAGGAAAATAAGTGGAAGGGGCATAGATTAATATATACACGTAAAAAGTGGTGGGGAGAGTCAGTGTGTCGATGGAGCTCATCTGGGAAAGTTGTGTCGGTAGTTTTTTTTTATAAAATCGTATTTTATGATAAGTTTTAATATGAAAATCACTATTAAAATTTTATCACATGCGTGACTATCGACCAATTAAAATAAAGGAAAGTAAGTGGTAGGAGGAGGGAAAGATTAATGTATACATGTAAATAGTTGTGGGGGGAGTCAGTGTGTCGATGGAGCCCGTCCGGAAAATATGTGTCGGTAGTTTTTTTTTTATAAAATCGTGTTTTATGAAAACATTTTAATATGAAAATAGCTATTAAAATTTTATTTATTAAATATGTTTGGGGTTTGAATGAAATGCGAAATCGTATAATTTTCGGAAGACTCGGAAGAATCCTAAGATGGCGGCCAGAAACAAGACAGCGACCGGAAACATGATGAAGGAAATATTTATTTTTGATTTTTTTGGAATTTTTTAATTTTTTTGGAAATTTTGAAATTTTTAAAAATTTTTAAATATTTTTTAAACATTTTTTTTTGGAAATTTTGAAAAATTTTGGTAATTTGACACTTAGAGACCTTGATGTAAATATCAAGGTCAGGTTAAAGATCAGTGATGTCCAACATGGTTGCTGGGGAAGTGACGTCATCGAAGAAGATAGGGGCATCACACACACACACACACACACACACACACACACTCCTGTGCCGAAACCGGCTAAAACATACTACTTTAGTCGCGGTGAAAGCAAGTATGTGCATTCCCTTCGGTTGCACCGTACAAATAGTTCATATTGCCTAGTTCGTCATTCGTGTAGCCGAAGTCGTCCATAACACGAACAATACTGTACGATGCGATCAGCAAACAAGAACGAAAGCACTAAATGTTCAAATGCTAGCCGAGAATAATCCACTTTGACTCTTCGGAAAACTACACTGTCAGCAGTCTGCGCTGCTCAACCGATCAGCTCATAGCGGGAAACCAACTACCTCCGCCCCCTCCCTCCGCAGTGCTACCACACCAGTAGGTTCTATCAGCAACGATTTGCGCACCGAACGAACAGTTGCATGTTTTTTCCTAGAAGCTACCGAGAGTTTCTTCGTGATGTTCATTCACTTCACACACTGTGAAGCAGTGACGGTCCATATGCTCGGCAATCATTCTCGTTGACGCGAGTTCAAGCCATGAGTAAGGCAGTTCTCACCAGATTATTTTTTCACTGTTACCTTATTCGTGTAAAAGTAATTTGGTTCAAGTAGCGGACAAAGCCAAGTAAATTGAATCATTTTGGTAAACACAAAAGTAATTGCCCAAATTATATTTTTTATCTCATGTAGTCTCCTTAACCTCAAAACCATTTTTTTTATTTAAAGAAAAACTAAACAAAAAGCAGCTATGGTGATTATGAAGACGAGGTTTCATTTTATGGTTTTATTATATACTTTTTTATAGGAAAAGGAAACACGGTAGCTTTTCGTCACTGATTTTATGAAATCTCCTATGTGTTAAAATCAAATTTATTCGAGAGAGAGAAAAAACACATAGACACTAACAGTGTTATGGTATTTGTAAGTAACTACGTTAAAATGTCATAAAAGCATAATTTCTATCCATCTGTGTAAACTGTTGTACAAGCATAGGCACAGAGAAAATAACTTTAACATACCATTTATAATTTGGCACATAGGAGGTTTCATAATTTCAACGACTTTTGTAAACTTAAAATGAACATGCATGTTAAACAGATTATTATTTCTGAGGCTAATTTTAAAAGTAGTCAGTCAGTAATAGAAAATAAAACAAGGGCGTCCTGTACGTGATTTGAACCGAAGTCTCCCGACCAGGAGTGGACCACGCTTACCACAGGGCTACAAACACATGTTAAAGCTTCGGCTGTCTGCAGTGGCACTATGGGACGCTTCCCACTTGGTTCGCCTTTGCCTAACTAACCAGCCAGCCAGCTATGATCACAGTACATATCGAAAATCTGGCAACAACGCTTCCCGCGGCGATTCAGAGTTCGCGCGCTCACTTCTTATTGGCTGCAGTATTTTGGCCGTAGTTTGGTAACGGTGCTTCGGTGACCCAAGGTTACTGTATTTTTCTGACTTGGCGTTTGTGACCCCGACCCGTGGTTTCAGTTTGTCAGTTACCTTTAAAAACATGTTGTATATCGAATACCTATTTTAAAAACTTCTATGAATGACTATGGAGTCAATATCTACCAACACAGGGGAACATTGGCGCAACTAGTATGGACATTTGGGGAGGGCACAATTCTGTGTATACTGTTATAAACAAGCTACCCCTACCTGTAATCAGTAATGTAGTTAGAATTTATGAATTTCAGGCGGGGAAGGTTGGCTATCCCGCGAATATTATAAAGGATCACCCACCACATCTTCAAGAGGGTGGTCAGGGGGTCCTCCCCGGGAAAATTTCTGAATTTTTAAGACCTTGGTTGGTTATTTATTTGGGAGGGGGGTCCCGTGCCCCAAGGCCCCCCCCCCCCTTAGTTGCGCCTATGCAGGGGAGTATCGTCCCGCATCTAAGCTTGCACAGTACACACACACGCATTTACAAAAAAAATATTAGTATGAATTACATTTAACCTTTTTTGGCCGAGTATTGCATTTCTGCCGAGGTGTTGTCATAAATTTGTATATTTAAATGAAATGATAGCAAAGAAATGTGGTAGACAGATCAGCGTACATGAACTAAAATAACCCTAATGATGAAAAAGGAAAAAAATAAATTATCAATGATCGTTGCAGCTCCAACCCAACTGCGTATCGTTATGAATTGCACAATAAATAAACATATATACAAATATATTAGATGTTACTTCAAGATTTTTCGAATTTCGATCTCGTAGGGGCGAAAATAAAGACATGAAAACTGTTATCGATTAACCCTACACTTCTAACCGACCTGTCTAGGTATATAAGTAAACCATGTTTTAGGTTTTTGGTTTGCATAAATAATCTCAAGTCCTTGTTTTAGGGATTTTCCAAGGGCCCTCCAAATGAAAAGATTGATTTCGTTTTCGATATATATATATATATATATATATATATATATATATATATATATACATACACACATACAGGGTGGTACTGAACAACACCGACAAACTCCGGCCGGCGTTTCCTTATGAAGAAACAAGCACAAATAATATTTTGAATTTTTTGCCTGAACTTAATATTATATTAAGCGAGTAATAAGTCTTCCAATATCAAAATTTATAATCGTATTTCCCCAAAATATCTAAAACTAAATTACATAAAAAAAACAATATTTTCAGCATTACTTAATGTTGTTGGGACCTTCGAATCAACAGCAAACATAACTTCATACCTTCCATTCTTATGAAAATAATAGGGGTGGCTAACCTCTAATTGCGCATAATTTTTTTACCATCAGCATTTACGAACACTTGAAGATGGTTAATTGAGAAATGAGACCTGTGTAACAAAAATGTCCTCTTGCTGCAAATGTCTAGGACATACCGTTTGTGCTCAAACACACTTGAATAAATAATTCGCGCAGACGTATAGTGCCTAGATCACAGCCTAGATCATAGGCAATCCTGCGAACATCCCTATGAAGTGTACAGTGTACAGATTATGGTGGACATTCACTGTAAACAACAAGTACAATACTGTCAAAGTCGCAGATCAGTTTGTTGCTAGCATTCTTGCATACACATCGAAGCAGTTGTAAACGTTAATGGTAGGTCCCAGACAGCTGAAACATGTGTAAATGGTATTGTGTTCGTCACATTGATAACAAACCAAACACGAATAAATTCGCGAGGTAATACTTGATAAAGAAAAGTAATAATACAGCGTCGGTATCAATGTTGTTTTTCTAAACCATGTATTTTCCAATAGTCAGGATTTTAAAAGTAATTTATGTGCATATACATTTAGGATCCCCACACGATACAGCAATAAATCGAGCATGTTACACCTTTGAAAATGTCGTAGGTCATGATATTCTCTTAATTTGTACCATGGGTGTGATTGCAAACACAAAAACAGTTCAGATAGCTTAGTCTTGTCGAAATAAACAGTTTTCGCCAAATTCGTTAAAGAAGTAGCATGCATGCGTAATAGACAAAGAGAGTCTATCTGTGTAGGCCTCTTGCAATACACATGCAGAAGTAATTGTGCGGGTTGCAATCGTGGGTGAGCTGCATTTAAAAATAATATATTACGTGATATCAATGGATACCACTGTGCTGTACACAAGTATTGAAATTAAACAAATAAAGACATTAACAGCCACAAAAAAATACATAAAAGCGTTTTATGACTTTACAATCAGCAACAAGCAGATAAATTTCTTGTAGGAATACTGACAAGAAGAATGAAGAGATTCGGACGGTTCGTAACATTTAACATTGTGAGAGGCAGAGAGAGGTGACATGGTGTAAACATGGCGTTGCACTGGGAATGGAGGGTACGGAAAATAGGAGATCCACGATAAAAGCCATCGGCCAACATCATCGTACCGGCACGAATTTCACATGTGAAAATTGGTGTGACTTCCAGCGGTAATCAAAACCGTATCGCCTTGTGGAGAGACAAGCATCGTGACCATTAGACCACCGTGGTTGTAGCTGCAATACTTTGGAGAAACAAATTTTATACCGACACTGAACTATTATATTTCTTTTCCAAGTATTACCTCTGTGTTTGGTTTACTATCAGTGTGACGAACACTATACCATTTATATATGTTTCAATATGTTTCAGCTACATGGGACCTACCATTTTCGTTCACAACTGCTACGATATGTATGCAGAATGTCATCAGCAAACTGATCTGCGACTTTAACAGTATTGTACTTGTTGTTTACAGTGAATGTCCACCATAATCTGTACACTAACACATCACACGGATGTTCGCAGGATTGCCTATGATCTAGACTGTGATCTAGGCTCTATATGTCTGTACGAATTATTCAAGTGTGTTTGAGCACAAACAGTATGTCCTAGACAGTTGCAACAATAGGGCTTTTTTGTTACATGGGTCTCATATCTCAATTAACAATCTTCAAATGCTCGAAAATGCTGATGGTAAAAAAATTATGTGCAACTAGAGGTTAGCCACCCCTATTATTTTCATAAGGGTGGCAGGTATCAAGTTCTATTTGCTGTTGATTTGTAGGTCCCAACAACATTAAACAATGCTGAAAATATAGCTTCTTTATCTCATTTAGTTTTCAGTATTTTGGGGAAATACGATTATAATTTTTGATATTGAAAGACTAATAACTCCCTTAATATTAAGTTTAGGTGGAAAATGCAAAATGTAATTTGTGCTTGTTTTTTTTTTTTTTATAAGGAATCGCCTGCCGAAGTTTGTCGGGGTTTTTCAGTAACAGCCTGTATAGGGTGTTCTTAACTTATGTTACAAACTTTAGGAGGTGATTTCTCATACAAATTTAGGTATACTCAGACATAGCCATTTTTGTTTAGTGACATTTTAAAGGGAGATATGAACCCCTGAAAATCCAATTTTAAAGTGGTGTTTTTAGCAAATATCGGAAACAACATTAAGTTAAATCACAATTATCTGCACAATTTTTCGTGTTATCGAGATCATCAAGTTGTGACGAAATCGCTCGTTAAAACTCTCCCTTTCATGTAAATAACATGGGTGGCCACCCTCACTTTGACCAGAACTTTTTTGTTGTTGGATTTTGCGAACATTTTACGTTGTCTTTCTGAACAATACTTCTAAGTAACAAAAAAAAAAAAAGGTCCTCTTGTCGCAAGTCGCTGGAATGCACTGTTTTACGAGAAAATAATTCCTACACATAGTAAGCGGCTGCAATACTATGCATTTCTGGTATTGTTTTTTTTTGGCACAGTTCAATTTATTGTAAATTGTGACATTTTTGCTATAGAGAAGTATTTATGTCTCGTTCACAAGCACTTTCTTAACAGCTACAAAGAAATTGGAAAGGAATCGGTCATGGTCTTTGTTGAGGCTTCTATTCCAGCATTTGCCTTGACTGATTTCGGGAAAACATGGATTACTGAAATCAGCCATAATGCTGCAGCTCAGAATAAATCCCATATCCTTTCAAATACAAGTCCAACGTATTTATTAATTTTTGCTTTATCTCGGTGCATTCTAACCTTGTGCAACAGTGATACATGTGTAATATTAAGGCATACTTCTCAAAAGACAGCAAAAACTCACACCAAAACCCGCGAATGCTTTTATTTAAATAAGTTTATATGAATATGTGGTTAACGTATTTGAAACCGTTTTATGAATGAAATACTTGAAAATGGCAAATAATTATTTTACAAATTGACGATCCCAAACACACAATTCGCGACATCCCACCGATTTACAGGTCAGCTTCAACAATAATGACGGAGTAATGGCATTAACGCATGTTTATGTGAGGAAACAAATGCCTCTTCATTATCAACCTGTTTAAATAACATTATCGCGAAAACTACATACAAAAGGAGTGCGATGTATTATCAGGGTGGTAAGGGAAACAAAACATGCTGCAATGAAACCAGTCTCAGGGCTTAGGTAAACACGTAAGTTTAACAATAGTCTACTATGGCATACCAGTGACTGGCAACAATGTATTCGTATTGCTATATTCTACTTTTATTGCTGTTCCTATTTTCCTTTTGTCCGTAACTTCAACGGTTAAAGTTGATTATTGAAAGGTTGATGACGTGCCCAACTAGCTAAAGAAAACACACACTTTTTAAATTGCAAAACAAGTACCGACGAACCCACGCACCTCGGGTTGCATATTCTGACGATGTTAAACTACTTTGAATGTATGGTTGCGAAACAATTAAGTATTTACTCCAGTGGTTTAGTTAGACAACTTACGGAGTTGATTTCCTGGGAAAACGACCAAGACTCGCAGAAATCAGATACGCTGTCCACCGCCCTGCATTTCGACGACGAATAAACTATCACTTTTCTCACCGGAGTCAAATACGTGTTACTTGTTTGAAGTTGTATTCGTGTCTCCTCCCAGCATCAAGCGTATTCCTCTGTGAGCCTTGCATCTCTTCCCCACCCCCCAGCATATGAGGTGACGAAGTTCCTCTCAACCAATCAGAGAGAGGCACTCTGCGACCCGCGAATGCGTGAGTCCGCTATTAAGGCCTACACATTTATTACAGAAAGTTAAGTTGTACATTTTCACATTACTAAGATGCATAAATCACATTCTGAGTATTGAATACCATTTGCATCTCCTAGTTAAAAATTATTGTTTTGTTAAGTATGTAATTATTAGGGAGCCGGAGAAGGAGGGGGAAGAAAGAGAGAGAGAGAGAGAGAGAGAGAGAGAGAGAAAAAGAAGCAGGAGGAGGGGGCAAGGGCTATTCTTCCGGCTTTTTAGCCCACATTTGGCGTTGCAGCTGGCCTCCAAGGTCGCCAGTCTGCCGGGCACTTACTGACATAAGCTATAATTAACATATGTGAATTTACACAGATTACATTGCCATATTTGATCAAGTGGCGCTTGGCAGAGAAGACATAGTTACTGCAATATTTATGGTAGCGATAGTTTTGATTATGTTTTTATAATTACTATAGATTGCATATCACTTACCCCTTGATGTTTGACAAGTATGTCGCACCTGTATATACAGATTACAACTGCAAGGTAATAAATATTAATGTTGATGCCACTAACTATTGCCTTTATCGGTGGCGGCTCCAGGTTGAGTTAGCAGGAGGGGCCTAGTATATTTTTCTGCCTCAACTATAAGCCATAATCCCCTTTAAAGCGGATGGGGGGTCCAGGGGTCCTCCCCAGGAAAAATTTGGATTTCAAGATGCAAAATGGTGCTTTTCAAGCATTTTTAGTACCTCAGAGCACAATATATCACTGACTGAAAATATATTTTGTTGTGAGGAAAGTCGGCTGTGTGAACAATTTTACAATAACATCATAAAATATTTTTGAATATCAGAAGGAAATCCATGGCTCTGAACATCACATGAGCTTATCCCTACAGCAAAGAGTGGAAATAGATTCATTCTTGACATTACAGATTTCTACACCATCTGGGTAGAGGCATGCATGGTATCCGATGCAAGAGCTCCTATTATTGTGAAGATGCTGGAGACTGAGTTCGTACCAGGTGGAAATACCAGCATGTACATTTGATGTACAATGGCATGTAGTTCACTGGATGGAAGTGGAGGAAGCACTGCACAAAGTGGGGTGTACAACACCAGACGACAACCATTTATCACCCTAGGGTAAACCCCGTTGATTACCAAAATCAAGATATTAAGGTGCAGTTTCCCATCAGGGTTAAGTGTGATTACCCTAGTTTGCCTGAACCCCTGCTAACAACTCTCCTCACTACTTGTTCTAGGGTGAATGCAACAAAAATGTCTCCTTTGCCAGGAGAGATGACTTGCTTCCTGCCTGAGGAGGAGGCATAAGATAAGAGCAGTAGCGCAAAGTATCATCGCTGATGATGGACTACTAGAGAGCGGAGAGCATGTGCTTCGCCACCAACTGGGTTACACGGCTAGGTGGTGTCCCAACTCCGTGAGGCTGCTATCACCAATCCTGCCAGAGGAGCATGTGTACGTGCACACCCACCTGCAGTCAATGGGACAGAAGGTCTTTTGCGCAGTGTTAGTGCCAAAGTTGACTGGGCCACATGTCATCACAAGGGTAGTAGGCAACACCTGCTACCTCGCTAAGGTAGGTCGACTACCCACAAAGTCCACAGAGATGACTTTCTCCTGGTTGAAGTGAAAGAGTTCACACTATGTGACAGCAGGCCTGAGGAGAACAGACAGGATCCATTAGTCTGGTCAGATTCAGAGCCAACACCAGCTGCCGAGGGCGAGGCTGACCAGTAGCACATCAGCACCAGCATAGCAGCATCGAGATGCACAGCATCTCCTGAGGGAGACATCTACTAAAAACCTGCTTTGGCCGATGGCCACGACCATCTTGTTGCTTTGTTCCCAGGCTCACCCACTTTGATGTCAACAGATGGAGGAAGCAAAACCGAGGAGAAGGATGCTATTTACCCAGGCGTTGACCAGCCTGAAGTGAGTGAGGCAGAACAGCTGGGCCATGGAGAGAGCAGATCAGGTGGCACACTGGCCCCGATAGACCAACAACCAACTGGTCCAATGAGCAGAAGGACCAGCCACCTGAGGCCCCGAGGTTCTTGACAAGGGCTGCAAGCTGCAGCTAACATGGTGCTGGAAAGTACAACGGCACAGAAAACTTGGGCTCCATATTCTCCTAGGTACACCTGCTGCTGCATAGAAGTGTAGTCAGTGGCGAGGAGAGCAACATTGCCATCTTAGGAACACCCATGCATTGAACCTAGCGATGACAGTACAGGCCACAACTGGTCTGCACGACCTGCATCCAAGTGAGTTACACTAATACATCCTATTCTCTGTCAAGCAGAGGTAGGAGACAGATTGAGGGCTGTATGTATAAACGGCTTTCGAAAGAGCTGTTAGCAGACATTCACCTGGCAGCTCCCCAAATACTCGCATCTTATAAATGACTTTCGGTAGCTTGCCAGCTGAAAGCGCTTCCACATTATTTTTAAGTGTAAATATGGCAACATAGCACCACTTTTCTTCCATTGGATAGTACGCAGAATGAATATAGGATTGCACCCTGCAATTTTCGATCGTCTTTCCTGACATTTCATGTTTGTTGTTCATATCTGAGATGTTATTGTCTTTGGATTTAGGTTAGGTACTTGAAAGCAATATTTTTGTGAAGGTTAAATACGTTTAACGTAGTATTTGTGAAAGAATTTTTTCAGGGAGCTTAATATTGTGCTTGCATGGAGAACAGTACAGATTTTACAAATGCTGAAACCAATGTTTGTATTATTCAATAAAGAAATACATAATAAAAATAGAAAATAAAAACCAACTATGGATTAACCTGTCACAAGAGTCACTTCATGAAAGTACGAGAACATTTTAAAATTTAATCGTATATTTTTACACCTGACATAATTATCACAAGAAACAAACAAATATATTAAGATCATAAATACGTCACATTAAATGTGTGCATACGGAAAATGTTTTCGTATATATATGTTTACCGCAATTTTCGCACAACGCTGTTATTATTTCTACGCAAAATTCTCTCTTCTGCTCGAAACAAAGGTACAAAAATTGCAAACATATACACGTGCAGTAACAATTTAGGTTTGTGAAAAGTCTCACCTTGTAGCAAACCCTCCATGTTATATTGCGTACACTTTAAACGGATCTTGTATACTTAACAGTAGCTTCTGTTTATTGAAAACTTTAAATACGAAATACCTAAACTAGTTCCAATCAAGAATATATTTCTAAAATGTTGTATTTTCTTATGTAACGAGTATCGTTTGACAGGTTATCCCAGAGAAGATCCGCCGCAATTGTTATAAAGACACAATAAAAACAGCTGAATAGGCTTTCGAATCACTGTCTGACCACATTTACCTGAAAGTGGATGACTCTTCACTTCCAGGCAGTCAACCAACCAACGAAAGAGGTTTATAGTGTGTGTTTCAGCCGGAACAGACATTCGGTGATTAGATAACAACCGAAAGCTGTATATAGATACGGCCCTCAGTGGCTAACATCAATCGCTGTCGAGGAAGGGTGATCCATGTCACCCACTTTATTGTGTGTTGTAGTGCCGGTTAGATCAGTCGATCAGCCAGGTCGTTACCATGGACACCTCTGGGTGAAAACAGATCCAAGCATAGTGTGCCACTTCAGCAGGCACTCCAGCAGTGGTCTTCGGGACGACTCTCCCATAAAGGGAGGCAGAGGCACCATTGTCGTCTGAGGGCGACTGTTCAAGAACATAAGTAAACAGCATCAACAGCAGGTTGATACCAGCTCTGGGCTCCAGTTAGCTGGTACTACTGAGGCAAATGGACAACTGACTGTAGGCGAATAATGTGTGCTGTGCATGTCCATTTGCCTTTTGGTTACTGGTGGGCTACTGTGGTCATGTCCAGGGCTTCAACTTCCCCCCACAACCACACAACACCACAGCTTAGAGCACTGTCCACATGTTTATCTTCGTTCGAGAATCAGGTGATGTACCATTGGCTATAAGTTCAAGTTATATGCTAAAAACTCGTTATTTTTTTAAAATCAGGCCAGTGTGGGATCATTTTGGAAATTGACTCTTGTCATCATTGAAGGAAAGGACTGCCAGCTGTGAAAGGAAATGCAGCAATGGCACTGTCGTGAAATTTCATTAGTGGTGTAAAACTGAAACGAATCTCCAAGCAAACTGATATCAGTCTAGTGTTTCTGAAATTTGAATTAAATTTATGCATTCTTAAAAAAAACACTTAATTTAGAAGCAGTGAAACAAGAACATTACAACATCAACAAAGGTCAACTATGCTATGCATCCCTTGTAATCTGTCTTTTCATATTATTTTTAAGAATTCTGTTTTATAAGCAATAAAACTTATGTGTTTTCAGTTTCGATTTCTTTTCACTTGTCCTTTTACATTTTTAACTTCCATTTAACAACAAAATCTCTTTTGTTTTTCCTCCTTGTTCATAGAGTTTAAACTTACATAGAATTCAGTACTTCCCAAACATCTCCCCCCCTTAAAGATCAAATCTCACAGGTGGTTTGATAATGCGACCATATCGAGATGATTTTAACTTGTTTATAGGTGATTTTTGGTGAAGACGTCACTTCAGTGGTCTCAGATGCTTGAATTGTAGAGTCAGAAGGCTCCGCTGAAGAGACCGAGTGTTCATCTGGAACAAGTGGTGAAACGGAGTGCTCAACTGGAACGTAGGCTTCCGATATATTGGTAGGCTTCATCTTTTCATTGGGATACTGGTTGAGGTGAAACCAGTTTCTTCTTAATCTTCTACATCCCGTGTCAACAATGTAGGAGCGTGGTTCTGTCGAGGGTCTGATGATAATGCCTGGCCGTCTAACATCTTTTATCCAAACTGAATCCCCTGACTTTAAGGGCTGAAGTGGACTAACTCTATGAAGACGATCATAATTTATTTTGTATTGCTGCCTGTAGTCCTTCTCTTTTTTATGAAGGAGTGTATTATTCGGCTTCTCATCTAAATTGTTTGGCATCATTGGCATAATTTCCCTCAGACGTCTTCTGAATAAGAGTTGTGCTGGACTATACCCATTCGAAATAGGTGTGTTGCGATATGATAGTAAGGCCAAGTATGGGTCCTCTTTGTTTTTCTTTAACAAACTCTTGGCTATTTTGACTGCTGCTTCCGCTGTTCCATTACTTTGATGAAAATGGGGACTGCTCCTAGTTACATGAAACCCATATTTTTTTAGAGAAGTTCAGAAATTCAGCATTTTCTGAGACACTAAATTGAGTTCCGCTGTCTGATCTAACTTCTAACGGAATTCCAAAGCGGCTGAAAGTAGATTTACATTTTTAGATTATTTCTTCTGAATTCAGTCTCTGAAGTGGGTAAATGTCGAAATATCTTGAAAAACAGTCTGTTATTACAATAAACCATTTGCCTTCATATTTGAACAAATCCAAGGCAGCTGATTCCCATGGTCTATTCGGCATAGTACTAGGGAGAAGAGGTTCGTGCATATTATGTCTGTTTTCCGAACAAATTTTGTACTGGTTAACCATCATGGCGATATCTAACGACAATCAAGGCCACCAAAGACATTGCTGTGCTCGCAGTATGCATTTGGTGATTCCATTTGTCCTGAATGTATTCGGTGAAGCATGTCTTCACGAAGAGATCTTGGGATTAGAATTCTCGTTCCTCTGAGAATTATCCCTTCTGGAACTGAAAATTCATCCTTAACAGGAAAGTATGCTAATAATTTGAATGGTAATTTTTTCTTTTCAGGCCACCCTTGTCTAATGAAGGTAGAGATCTCTCTACATTCTGGGTCATTTTGTTCATGTTCGCATATTTCTTTGATTTTATCATCTGGTACATTTCTAGTTTGAACAATGTAATGCACATATGCATCTAACTCTTCATCTAAATCGTAATTTTCAGTTTCATTCAAGGGACTCCTAGACAAACAATCTTCAACAGAAAGATGTGCTCTCGGTGTATAGATCATTTTCTATGAATAACGCATCATTCTTAAGCGAAGACGTTGTAGGCGTGGTGATAGATTATCTAACTCTTTGGTTGTGAATATTTTCAACAATGGCTTATGGTCAGTTTCGATAATTATTTCTTTCCCAAGAACGTATTCTTTCAACTTGTCACAGCTCCACGTAATGGCAAGTCCCTCTCGTTCGATGTTTGAATAGTGTTTTTCTGTCTCTGTTAGTGTACGTGATATGTATGAGACAGGTTGCCATGTTTCATTAGTTTTTTGTAATAGAACTGCACCCAAGCCATTGGAAGATGCATCAGCTGATATCATGGTGGGTAGCCTATGATCATAAAATGCTAATACTGGAGCATTACATAGAATTTCTTTGATCTGATCAAAAGATTTCTGTTGGTGTGTCCCCCAACACCATTCGTTTTTTAAGTTCAAAAGATCGTCTATGGGTTTCAAAATTTCACATTTTGTTAGGAATGTATTTTACCAGAAAATTTACTAACCCAAGGAAATGCTGTACTCCTTTTTTATCTGTAGGAGGTTCTAGTTCCATAACTGCTTTAACTTTTGCTTCATCCACTCTTATTCCATCTTGAGAAATGGTATGACCCAGAAATTAGACAGATTCCTGTGAAAAAAATGTTTTCTCTTTATTAAGAGTGATACCAGCATTTTGAAATTTTTTCAGAACTTCCTCCAATATTTTGTCATGCTCATCCTGGTTGCTGCCCTAAACTAGTGTATCATCTAGATAATTAATTGCATTTTTTTGTCCTCTGAGTATTTCAGAAATACGATATTGGAACTCATCAGGTGCAGATGTTATACTAAATGGAAGAACTTTGAATCTGAATCGTCCAAAAGGTGTCAGGAAAGTTGTCAAGTCTTGAGATACTTCATCCAATGGGACCTGCCAAAATCCATGATTGGCATCCAATTTGGAAAACACTTTGCCTGTAGATAGCTGAGCTAAAGTGTAATCAATTGATGGTAATGTGTGTACTGGTCGTCTCACAGACTCGTTAAGTTTGGAAAGATCTACACAGATTCGAATATCCCCATTCTTTGTAGGTACGATCACCATAGGTGAGCACCACTCTGTTGGATGGTGAACAGGTTCAATGACACCCAATCTATCAACCATTTTCTCGAGCATTTCTTTTGTTTTTTCTAAATATGAAAGTGGGATTTTACGAGGTGTAAATATTGCATATGGTTTTGCACCGTCTTTCAATTCAATCTCATATTTTTTTTTCCATAAGACCTAGGCCAGAAAATAGACGAGGGAATTTCTGGAAATAGGTTTCCTTCACTTCTTAATCTGATACACTCCTAATGTGCAGGAAAAGGTTAAGTTTCTCAATAGCGGGTTTACCAAGAAGTGGCATATTGCACGAATCAGATACGTAAAATGTTTCAACACAGTCTATCTTTTTGTAACTGATTCTAGTCTGAACTATACCCTTAACTGAAAGAGGTTTTCCATCAGCACAAACCAAGTTCTTGCTAGTTCTCTGGAGTGGGAGTTTCCTGTCTAGTTTAATGTCTGCTGGTAATATAGATACATCAGCCCCTGTGTCAATTTTGTATACAATTTTAGATGCCCCAATTTGAACAGGAATTGTCCATGGATCATGTAATGTAGAGACTTGATAGTCGATTTTTTCAACAAAAAATGAGCTACCCTGATCAGATAATAATTCTTCCTGTCCAACTTGGTTAACATGTTGTTTTGCACGGCAAACTCTCGAAAAAATGACCTGTTTTTGAACAGTGATAGCATTTCGCATCTTTTGCTGGACATTTATTTCGACTGTAACACTTGTAACCACACCACTTGCAGTGATACTTGTTCAGGTTTTTTGTTTTAAACACTAAAATTTGTGTCATAAAGAATATGTTTCGTCTTTACAAAACCACTCTCTGCTTGAACATTGTCAATAGAAGCTATATCGAGTTCGGCTTTTTGTCGGTTCAATTCCTCCGAGTTGCGAAGAGTGGTAGTAGCTAATTGTAATGTTAAATTTGGGTCTAACTGCAGGCGACCACTAAGTGTTTTATCTCTCATACCAATGATAACAATCATGAGTATCATCTGTTCCTCCAAGTCACCCCATTCGCAAGTCCGAGAGAGATTATATAAATCAGTGATAAAGTTTTCTGCAGTTTCCATTGGATTCTGTCTTTTCCTTAAAAAAACTGGCACGTTCATAAATTATATTTTTGCGAGGAGTAAAATAATTGTCAAAGCAGTTAAGGACAACATCATAATTTTCTTTGTCCTTATCGTGAAAAGAGAATGATTCTAAAATTTCATCTGCTTTTTCTCCCATGCAATATATAAGAACATCTATTTGTGTCTTACCTGGATTATTCTTCAAATTACTAAATGCACGATACCTCTCAAACCTTTTTTTTCCAAGTAGACCATTCATTAGGCTTGAAAGAGAACTGTTCAGGAGTCTTAACATTTATAGTTAAAGTTTTTCAGTTCTGTTCTCCGAATCGTTCATTTCAATACTGAATTTCGACTGTGCCATGTTTTATAAGCAATAAAACTTATGTGTTTTCAGTTTCGATTTCTTTTTACTTGCCCTTTTACATTTTCAACTTCCATTTAACAACAAAAGCTTTTTGTTTTTCCTCCTTGTTCATGGAGTTTAAACTTACATAGAATTCAGTACTTCCCAAACAAATTCATAAAATGCAGGAACTATAATAACATCAAGAGGTTATTGAACATTCTACATTTATGTTTATTATTTATATGTGTTTTCCTTATTGATGTTGTATTTTTTGACAATCTACAAAAACATAATTGTGCCCAAAATGATTAACAGACATTTATTAAGGACAGAAGAGCATTCGTTAATTATATTTAAGCATTACATGTTTTTGTTTATATAGTTTTTTTGCATATATATATATATATATATAGATTGAGACATTACCAAGTTTTTAGTTCATTGAAACCTTTTTATTTGGTCTTGCTTCGCCCCAGGGATTAACACACATTTGGGAATGATTTTTGACTTCCCACCCCCACATAATATTAATTTAAGTGTATTGTTGGAGTTTACAAGCCTTTTTCCACATATATTGTGATATCCGGACGAATATAGTACGGCCATTATTGTTGATGTCCGTAGGGTATACTCCGATGGAATAAACCTGACCCATTTACAAGAGGAACTTGAGTGATTTATTTCACATCGGAACTGCAGCAGGAGTCGCTTACGACATAAACTTCATTGTTGGACAAGTGCAGACATGGTCATGCCAATGCTTAGGCACTACTGCGACTGTTTAAAAAGGCCTTGCAGACATACAGAACAACAGCATGGACCCAGGGGCAGCAACACAGTTTTTGACCTATGGCCAGCTTTGATGGAAGACGTAACATTTCAGGGCTACAGGCACATTCTTATCCACTGTCCCCTGTCAGGATGGCTCCTGACTTCCTGTGCACCCTACACACGTTGTTAATGTGGAAATATCTATGTGACTACATCAATCAATTAATCAAAATACTGCTTCTCTAAAAGTAATGTAAGATACAATGTTGTGAAGAAGTCATGGCATTTAATGAATTTTTGTACTTATATAATATCGTGTTAATAGGAAAATACTTGAAACATGTACACTATCACCATTACACACAATAAATACTGGCCTTCGTGGTTAATAACGATCGCGATTCCTTTTGCGACTAGGCTAATTCATGTGAAAAATTAACGAGACATGCTGCGATCATATTATTTAGAAATGAAGAAAAATTTCACATGTGAGACACAGATTGAAAAGAACTTTGCAAATGACAGGCATTTAAAGGGCAATGTAAGAATTGTAAATTCAGAATTTTATCAGAATGTGTATCGTGCAATAAGCCAAGCCAAATAGTGTCTCCAAGATAGACAGCTTATCCCCCCAAAGTTGTAACTTCGCTTATATATATATATATATATATATATATATAATGTTTAAATAAATTTGAAAAAATGCATAAAATACTTTTTTTTAAAAATATTTAAAACATATGTCTTGTATATCTATACGTATATATAGTAAACTTTTAAGTACCTATATTAAAATTCTTCTAAATAGTGACTGCCTGACATGTCGCATTGCCTGTGTTATTAATAATTGCACATCAGTTTATGTATTTGAATTGTATGTACCATTTGTCTGGTTAATTGATTCATACCAATGTATTTTTAGTAGTCTTATGTAATGTAATTTCTAATATTGTCACATATATTTTATTGTATTTGACAAGATCTACATCCCTGAGTTTAGACTCATATATCTGTAAATCACTATTAAAGAAACAAACAATCTGGCAGATGGTGACGTAACTGTAAAAAAAAAAAAAAAAAAAAAACAAGGTACCAAAAAGAGCACTCTGCATTATAAAAAATATGCCTTCCTGGGCTAGCTGTAGAAACATATTTTATGAGCTGAAAATTCTACCAGTGCCATGCGTGTACATTTATACAACAATACCCTATATACACAAAAACAAAAATAATTACTGTATAAATTCAAAACAATAAATAATATGGGCGTTAGACTGTATAATAACGCACCTGATAAAATTAAATGTGTAAATGAGACAAAACATTATATGAAACAGCTGTTTGATTTCCTTATTAACAAATCCGTCGAAAGTGAATCTGATTATCAAAATACTGAATAATCCATGAAGGATTTGGTCTCTAGAGACCACAGTCAAATATTTTGTAAGAGTCCTCATGTAGGTAATGACCGACCAGTATCTTCTTTATTGACTACACAAATTTGAAAAAAAAAATTGCAAAAGTATCTTTTGAGATCTATTTTCACATTTCTGTAATTAGCTATGTAATCCATTTAATATCTGCGTAATTGATGTGAAAATGAACTTGTGATCTGAACTTTGTTTAGGCGGTCTACACCTAGCTGCAACTTTTACAACTTCAACACCCAAACTGCAACTTCGCATTTTTCTTGCCGGAAGTGACGTTCTGGTTGTTACAACCAAAGCATTCAGGTGGTGGGTGTAACTACAACTTCCACACCTGGGTGCTACACCTTTGACGTGTGCTCAACAGCCCACGCGTGCATCGCGACAGTTCGTCAACACACACCAGCGACACGGGCAGTATTCAGTACAACGGCCAGCAGCATTCAGAAGATACCCGCATACGCCTGGTACTGACGGGACCGAATGAGCGCTCAAGTTAATGTGGTCACGTGGTTAGCAAGCGAACACAAAGAAAGTGCCAATATTTAAATTAAATCAACCAAGTAACATCATCGCAACACATCCCAACACCAGCTAAACAAGATCATTGGTCGTTAAAACAAGCATTATGCCGTCGCTGATCACGATGTGCGCAAATGCCGGAACGAATGTCGCCTGAAACAGACAGTGCGGGAGTTGCTCGGGCAAAGTAATGATGGAGAGGCAGTCTCCATATTTTTAGGGAATTATTGAGCACCCACAAGTAGGGCAAATACATTTATTAGGTAAAGTACTTCAAAATTGTTCAACGATGCTGGACCACTGAGAGCGGCCCAGACCGACAACCTGACAACCACAAAGACCGCGCAACACGTCAACAACTTTTTATAATTAAAATAAGAACAGTGATTAATGTGTTACATTCAAGTGTTCTACGCATGTTAGAATAATAAACAGTGCCAGCTCGGACTTAGAGAGACAGCTTAACAAGCCAACTGGAGCGGAAGGTACAATTAAATTAATTTCCCTATGTAAGTTTATTTATGCCATTTCAGCAAACATAATTATGTTAACATCTCCAAGGGCTCATATGTGTCTCATGTAAATTTTAGTGTCTTTGTATGTACACAGCTTCAACACAACATGCTTAAAGTGGCTACACGAATAGTTTTGGCGGGTGCTCTCAGCTACTAGTAGGAGCGGGCACCATTGCTCGGCAGTCTTGTCTCGGGCGTGCAGGAGGTGGGCCACGTGTTCGCGGCTCCTGGACCATCACCGTATCTTGTCGTATCATGTAGCTGCAATAGTGATTTGATCTAGTTTTTCAGGAACCTTATTAACGTAACACTAGTTTAATCGTCCAGGAGTAGAGCCACCTCCATCCCTGCAAGCTCTTACGCCCAGGGGTTTATCTTCCAATGTAACTTCACCATCGCGTAACCAGAGTTCGCGTTTACCGAGTTAGCCACCCACCGACTATAGAAATGGGGACCACTTAAGGCACGTACGTGCAATATAAAGTGCGCCAATAATAACACAATAAATTAGTGGTGAAATCTATTCACGCGGGTAAGTTATTTGGCCACGGCCTCTTCATGGTCCTTCGGGAGCTAGTCCTACCAACCAACCTCTTTTCAGCCTCACAACAGCATACATTTCGACATGGAGGATACAGAGGGGACTCGCCACGCGGGCGGTAGACCTACGGCTGTCACCAGCAGCAGCCGGCACCCTCCAGGGAGTAAGCCATTCCCAACCATCACATCACCTTCTACACCACCTCTGCGAGGTGTAGTAGTTTGGGTGTAGAAGTTGTATACAGAAATTCGGCACTATTTTCGAAACGTGTTACAAGTAGCTGTATTGTATTGAGATGTTGGCTTACAGTTTTGAATCAGAACATTTGCCATATAGTAAAAATTGTGTTCAGTTTCATCTGGGAGGTGTGTAAAATAAAGTTGCTATTTGTAACGTTATTTTTAGTGAAATGATATTTGAAAGATTTTAGCAATGGGGATGTATGACAAGATGAGTGTTCGTGGATATACACCATTGCTTGCGAATTTTGTTATGTCGCAGATTAACCCACAAAAATAAAAAAAATACAAATAAAATAAAAAACGTGTTTTTTAAATATTGTTTTAATTTTTTATATTTTTTATATGTATGTAAGTTTCTAATTTGTAATTAAATTATATATGTAAAATGACGAATTCCCAAGCGAAATTTTAATTCGCTCGAAGAATGATCAATAAATACTAAACAAAAATTTAGTTTCTGCTGTTATTACAACATAGTATACCTACATACTATCGTTATTCCTAGTAGATGAATTTGTAATCTTCATTTTACCTAAATTAATTAAACATGCGTAAACGTAGCTTCGGAAATAGCTTTGCTAATCGCTATGCAGGTTCCATATTTCTAGGTCGTTGGCAGGTTCATTTTAGAGCGTTCGCAGTCGATATCACCATTTAGAAAGTTCAGAAGTTCACCACCAGTTGTCCGCTACTGTGCTTTGCGTCTCTTAAGTGTTCTTTCACCGCTAGTTTGCTGTATTCTATGGTGTATTTCTGTGGTCAACTTGGTAATGGCGTAGGGCGTATATTTATATTGAAATGGTTCAATTATTTTTATGGGTTAAAAGTATTAATTGGGAATAGTTTCCATGTGTAGTATTTTGTTGTATCGTGTCTGCTGTTGTGTAAACAAGTAGGAGGTGGTAGTCGCTATCTTGGGTTGTAGTTCCCAGTCGTGAATGCAGCGTTTCAATGTGAGAATGTATGTTACATACGCACGCCGTTAATATAGGGTATGTTGCCAAGGTGAGGAATTACGAGTGTGTTATACATTGAGATTGTGTTTAGTCGTCTTGTTTTTTTTGTCGCATTTTGGTTGTAAATATCAAAATGAACTAGACCTGCGTTGTTTCCTTTCGGCCAAGTTGATTGTAGGGTCTAGTTGGCATTTTCCTTAGCTCTCTGTGGTGTGTAGGCAAAACGAACAAGACAAGATTAATATCAACATGTTATGCAAGCAACCGATTGCTTAATATATATTTTTGTTATTACGAATTACATGTCTCCTTGGCGCTTTCGATAGTCTGCTGAGATACCTTGATTGGAACACGGTGCTCATTCAAAAGCAATCACAAATGTATTTCAAAACATGGCTGTAATGTCAACATGTAGTTCTAGCTCGTAGTTGACCTTGTAACACCGCGGAAAAACGAGACTGATAGGGTCATTACATATCAAACCAACCAGTGTAAAATAAATGTAGAAAGTTTGTCTTAAGAGTTAAATAATTTTTTTTGTTTCTTAGTAATAATCTATTGTAAATGTATATTTTAAAATTTTGTCTTGTACTTTTTTGTTTAAACCTCAGACCCCCTGTACGCTATTATGTACATATGATTTTGTTTGCTTTTAGTCCTAGCGGACTTTATATTTGATTAAAAATATTACCGTAAGTGTTTTTTCACTATTTAGGTACAAGAGAATGAGAAAACACTAATGAAATTATTAATTATAATATTTACATGTGCAATTTTTAATGTACACTAGGATAGTTGAACCAATAATTGATCAATTAAGGATTTATTACAGTAATTAATTTTGTTACTGGACAACAGCTGTGTACATGGTAATGGTAAAAATATGGTAGATAGCATATTTTCTGCTCTTTATGCCAGTATATTTAGTTTTCACCTGAATCATATTTTTCATTAAAAAAAAAAAAATTTTGTGAATTTCAAAATGGAACAGTGATTGATCGGCTAGCACCAGTAATTGGTCGGCGCAGACCCAATAATTGATCACAATTTTTTAAATGTTCCAAATAAGTTCAGTGCATTTTTTTTTATCAAGTTAATGATAGCCTAGTTAAGTTAATAGGCCAATTTATAATAAGAGATGAAATTATGAATGCTACTTTTTAAATTTTACTCTTTATCAAATTGGTCACTAGCCTAGGCTGTAATCTTCATTTTCAGAAAACTCTTTCGCACCTACACCACCCTAGTCTTCATCACTTTCACTTAGTTCTTCTGCACCAATGACATCTTCTGAATCGCCAAAGCATCCATCACATATAAAGTCTACATCATCTTCAGTGTCTGAAACATCATCCAAGGCAAATTTTCTAATTAATTTTTTGGAAAGACATTTTTTGTGGTACCAGCGGCTACAGTTGTTACATGGACCAAACCACGCAATAGCAATTCCCAGCTTCTTATCATTGTTATAACTTCCATTACAGGTACCGCAGAACCAATCCTCTGTCTTTGATTTTCCACTTTTGCTTTGACTCATTTGTTTCCTTTCTTTTCTCACATTTTTTCTTTCATCTTTCTTCTTCTTTTCTTCTTCTTTCCTTTCCCAAAAATGTAGCCATTTGCTTGAAGTGGCAGAATGTGGTAGTCTCTCTTTTTGTTTCCCTGATTTAGGCTTTGATGTAGGCTTTCCAGGAGACTCTGTTGGCCACACTATATTACCTAAAAATGCAGGACTTATGTTCTGCTTGCATCCAGGTAATTTTTCTGGAGTTTTGACTGCAGTTGATGTAGAAGGATCA
>PNEQ01106375.1:0-22488 GCA_003012365.1 Medauroidea extradentata
TGTGACGTCTGCAAAGCTAGTGCAAGGGCGAGCAGAACTATTTTCTGCATCCGCAGTAACTTCCTATCAGTCATTAAGTAAAATAAAACCTTAATTAACATGTCAAGTGTATTAATAAATCTAATTTAAGCTCAGGACAAAGTAGTCTAGTAATGAATTGCAACAAAGGTATTTAACTTTATAATTACCACTTTGACAATGAGTTATCAGTTGGCGCATGAATATGTAAGGGTGGCTGAATCAAGGTAAGCAGCGAACCTGGATGGGGTAATGTCGGGTCGGAATCGCGAGGCGAGACCGATGTGTGTTAGGCCGAGGGCCGAGGGAATTTTATTTGGTATCGCGAGGCGAGGGAGACGTGTGCTAGGCTCGGGGCAGAGAGAGTTGCTGGTGTGGGGTCGAGGCAAGCGTGGCCGCCCTCGCCGAGTTTAAGGCGTTTTGCTAGCTTTTCTTAAAAGACTTTATAAGTGGTGAAGGAAGCGGCCAAGTAGCTGCAGGGTTTCTATTCTGTTTTAGTTGAAACTAAGGACCGTAATATGTATTATTGTGTGTAGTTAATGCACGTCACATCTGCCGTTGTAGTCTTTTCAGTGCGAAACTCCAACCAGGCCTAAAGTGAACCTTGCATCAGACATCTTATCCCGAGCGATACAGCAATGTAAATTTTTTGTAACAAGTTATTTTTGGACAAACTTCATTAAACTTCAAGTGATTTACTAGAGAATCTGACTTTTTAATTGTATCTTCCTTCTTGAGACTCTCGACTGAAGCTATCCGGCAAACTTTTATGTAAGGACGCATTACAACGAGGTGCATACTTATTTAAAACTGGCTGAACAGAATTAAGCCAATCCAGGGCAGCATCCTTGTCCACAGCTGCACTCTCGCCGCATACAGTTTTGTAGGCCAAATTATTTCGGTCCTTAAATCGCTGCAACCATCCATTACTGCACTTAAAGCCTTCTATTTTCACTTGCAATGCAAAATAATCTGCTTTTTGTTGGATTACTGGACCTGATATGGTTATGTTCCCTTCCCGCATTTGAAAGAACCATTCCAAAAGTTTTTCTTTCTACTCTTTGTGTTGAGGACCGCGCATACGTTTTTTGTGCTTCGTTACACTGTCACTCGTGCACGCTGCTTTCAACTTCTCTGTTCCCAATTATGGTAGAAAGCGTTGATAATGGAATGTTAAAGTCTTTTGCAATGTTCGTTTTCGATTTTCCACAATTAACCGCACTTAAAATATCCATTTTTGCCGATAAAGATAACTCGTTTCTCTTCCCTTTTGCGAATTTAACCAAGTGTCAAACAATAACAAAAGGAAATTAACCTAGTTCCTGAGAAAAAAAAAGTTTCAGTATGACCAACTCAGCTTTACACAGCGTGAAAAAATATCGACAATAACGTTTTAGGGAATATTACAAGGATTTTTGTTACTTATTACCATTAAATTTTAGCGATTAAAAAGTAAACTTACATACGTATATATTTTTTAATATGAACGGAATATGTGCATTTCTACAATTATGTAATATAGTCACGTAGTTCTCGCAGTTGTGGTCACGCACAAAGACAATGTCCACGAACAGCGCCACATCAAGAGTTCACAAATTTTTAACGTGCGTGTTGGCAAGCGTGACAAAAACAAAAACCAAGCGTTATTTGTACTGTTATGATTTCCCAACCAGACAGCATCTCTGTACTAGAAGAATGCGGCCGGGGGAGTTTTGTAAACACAAAACTGTAAACGACCGGCGGAGCGACGCAACACCGAGCCGATTGAAATGCCATTACGTCGGGGAAATAATTAGAACTGTTGAGCTGGTCAGCTCACCCCCATGTGCCCTAAAGGATTGCTTCAAGTACGAGACTGTGATTTTTCTGGACAGACTGTACCGGCTTGTGACTTTGAATAGTGCGCCATGTGTTAGCCCGCCAATGAACTCGTTATCCCCTCCCGCTTTCATTTATTAGTTTCTGGTAAGTCTTATTAATATTTGGAAACTTTTTTCTTAGAGTTTGTTTTAACCTTCACTAATTCTTTGCTCCGTTAGACGATGCGGTGCCGTCTCGGTCACGAGGGGATCGGAAGCCCCATTTATTTGTAATTGTTAATTGGGTTTAATGTTTCCATGACTTGTTATCAGACATTCAACGTTTTGTGATCAGCTTGAGGGCCTTTGTTCAGTACCTTGTAAACCTTATTGATATTAAAAGTGAGTTTGTTAAAATTTAATTTTGCTTATGTAATGGTCGTAGTTATTCCCGTGTCCCGTTAGCGAGTAAGTACGCCGCCTAATGAAGCGAGTGTAGAGGTGTGGGTAGGAAACTTGTGCCTAGCACAGAGTGTCGCTCTTGTGCTAGAGTTGTAGGGATTTGTGAAATTGTTCGCCGTCCGTCGATAGCCGTCACAATCATCATCACTCTCTGGCATCATGCTAACGGTGAGGTCTAAGGCGTCCAAAGGGTCACCCATCATAGAGTAGAACAAATAATTAGTTAAACAGCAGCTCCCCTCCAACCTAAATTATGTAGTACAACCGTGTAGTATTTTGTAACTAACTTGTGTAGAGTAAAGCCATATAATTATAAATAATTACATTAACATAACTCATTTAACAGTAACCCTCACCCTTAACCTAACCATTTAAATAGTTTCAGTATAGAGCGCCCACCTCTGGCTACAGCCACCCAACACTAATAAATTATGTGTAAAACATACTAACAAAATAAGAGTTTTACAACAATACTACACTATCGGCAGGTTGAAAAGAACTCTTGATGGCAAAATTAAGGTACATGTATTTGTTTTATGGTGTCTGTGTGCGCTATTGTTGTACGGGGCTTTATCTTTCTTCATAGTACACATATTAAGCATCCGATAATTCACATGCCGCGCACAATTTAATTCGGTTTATCCGATAGAAATACCATAATACATCATGAGAATGGACGTGACATTACTTCGTATTACATAATAACGAATATTTCGTATTAAACGTATTTTTTAACGTTGAACTCCCTATCTCAGTCTGTAGGGGAATTAAAAAGGTTTGTATTATCCAGAACTTCCTATTACGCGGGATTTTATTAACGAGGTTTCACTGTAGCAACAAAATCATATTAAATATTCACGTTTAAAACCTTAAACACTTAAGTAATGAATAAATAAAACCAGTAATATCTCACCTGGCAAATCCACTGTTGGAATAGAGAAATGTTTTAACCTCTTCGAGCCTGGCACAACGTATATAGGCAAAAAGTGTTTGCAAAGTACATAATACGTCTTCTAAATTTCTAACGGATGCATACATTCCAGTTTATCATTGTGAATTCTAGCAATACAAACATTGTTAATGTCTTCTTCATAAATTGGAAAGCAATGTGTCGATTTCGTATCGTCGCATTCCGGGACACAGCACTTGGCAATACTATTATTTTCTTAAATTAAAATTCACGAACCATAATATATGTTTAATTTAAAATGTTTGCTCACAAACAATTATCACCTTATACAGATCACATTCGAACACAAACAATTCGTAGCAAGTGCCATTTTTCAAACCAAAACATTCATATTAAAAAATTATCACGTCACCAGATATTAGTACATACACTAGCCCGTTATGGCTGTGGACACAGTTACAACACAGGTTCACTAGATTTGTATTGAGTGCCCAACACATGATATATAGTAAACATAGAGAGGCGGAAGCAACTATTTCCAAGGCTCTGAGGTGAAAGCATATTTGAAATTGGCCCACAATTTTATCTACAGTTATAACATTGTGAAGTAGACCGGTCCTCACAGGCATTTGCGTGGTGAGCTATGACGCGTGAGTTTGGTGATATGGTGAAAGGTCGCCAGCACAGTTATTATTTGGACTAGCACGAGACACTTGTGTCTGCAGGGTCGTGGTCGAACACCATGGCTAATACCTGTGAGGGGTCTGTCTAGCTGTCTGCGGCGCGGTCAATACTGTTACCTGCCTGCACATGTTATGGGACTGTCCACGCCACAACCACACTGAATGAAAAGACACTGACTCTAGTCACATTTTGATTAGTGACACGCCGACGGTGAAACAAATGGTCTCAAGTTGAAATAAAATTCACCAGTTGATAGGTCTCCAGAACACGTGTATTGCACATAACGTGATGAGGATGATACAAAAACCGAGTAAGCAGACACACAAATTGGGCCTCGTGGGGGCCATGTTGGGCGATGCTTGCATGCCTGGAAAAGTAACATTTAATCGTACATATGAGGGGGGCAACCAGTCTTCCCAGTGTTGGTACTCTCTCAAGAGCACTAAGCAAAGGTTTAAAATATTACATTACTATTGTAAAAACATGGAAAGTGAAAACTAAGTAAAATCCCTTGAGCATGTGCGGGAGTGACACACGACTGACGCGTCTGCCTGCTCATCGAAGACTCCTGCTACCTTGGTGCGGAGTCTCGAACCACGTACGACGTTACCGCCAAAACCAAAATGTCCCTTAACGTGAAATGATTACATACAAAAACATGACCCATTTACGTGCTAAATATGGGTACAGAATTGTGTACGTAGTTTTTGTGTCTTTATAGTGAAGTATTTAAAGTTTGTCCATCATGTGACTTAAAAATATTATTACTAAATGTTACTACGTTCAAACCTCTAATACAAATCTGAAGGGCCCAAAATTTTGGCTGTTTGTAATAATGAAGTTTGTATTAACAGGTGTTCACTAAAAACTTATAAAAATTTTTAAAATTTTGGTCACTCTGTTTAGCCCCACAAATCAAATAATATTTTCATCACAATGACTTCCTTTTACTTTAGAACTTTATATTTCATGGTTTAATGCATAAACAAAATTCTTATTTAACATTAAAGTAATTATTTCATTTCTTGTCACGTTCCAAGGGGAACAAAAATTGCTTTGTATTAATGAGAACTTTGTATTAACGAGGTTCCACTGTATTACTAAAACATACCCTGCTCTTCACTTCTCACACACATACATAAAATACCCTTGCTCAAAGAATAACTGCCACGGCCTTAAAATGCTTAATGAAAGTTTTACTATTTGTTTTCTAGGAATTTTGGTCTGTTATGTTGGCGCGCTGACCTGGTGTTGGGTTGCGTGCGGGCTGGTCGCACTTGGTTGCCCTGGACTGCACTACACTTACACTGCACTTGGGCAAACCCTGTGATTCACTATGATGGGTGCGGCACGAATAAAAAGACTGAGGGTCCGTTGGCGTCAATTTTCAGCTGTTGCATGCGGAAATGTAGGTTTAACAAGAATTGTGAGAAAGAGTTTGGGATATTGATAGTTCGGGTATATGTTTGTCGAATTAACAGTGAGTATTACAACTACACCTGATCAATGTATCACTAGAGAATATTCGTACCCTCGCCGACTTGAAATATGCAATAAATTGCTGCAATCCACTATTTATTGTGATGCCTATCTCAGTGTATGGCTGCACACACAAACTACTACAATAAAATAAAAGATTCATCAAATTTCAACTACTATAGGCCCTGTTTATGCAGTTGAGATACATCGTATTTCAGTAAAACCCCGCTTGTATGGCACTCGGTTCGTACGTACACTTCACTTTGCAATGATATGAAATTATTTTTAAAATAAATTATGATTTACTTCAATACAGAGATGAATTCTAACTGTAAGAATATCCTGGCGAGGCATCTACGACCTTTCGTCAACATAAAATAAAGCAAAAACTTTGCTGGCAATGGAAATTCTTGTACATCCAATGTCAGTTTAGATGAAGTCGCACTGCGCGAGGAAAAACATTGCAAGACACTTTTTGACATTTTTCAGGAGAGCAAAACAAAGTTTACAACATCCATAAAAATCCCAATTAATAAATAATATCTAAAGTGTCACATTAATGTATTCCAACATTCATTGTTAACGAACTGTAAGCTTTTCCTCTTCTATTTTTAATTTTGTGATCAGGTAATAACTCCTGTAAATGGTGTGGTATCGCTGATTTTATGAGTTACGATGTTTTTCCACACAGTGTATAGAAAATGTGATGGAAGTTACAATGTTTTAAATTGATGTGTATTGTTTATTACGTAGATCACACAATGTGCAAAGATATTATTTTGTACGAACATAGATTTCATAACATATTGTTAAAAGATACAAAGGTAATCAATATACAAGTAGAAAGATCACACAATCAATTTCCCTCATCTTACAATGTTAATAGACATTATTGTGAAATACATATAACATATTGTTATAATTGTACAAAGAAGGCAATAAGTGTTACCAAGATTTGCAAAATTACAATTTCCATTTCCAAAGAACAAAATTTAATTCACTAAAACATTTTGACAGGAGCAACAGCGTAGCCCATTAATGTCTCACAGTAGTCTCCTTCGGAATCACTTGCATAAGAAACTGGCTGCTCAACATGTTTTAGAGTACTGTAAAATTCATGATAAGGATTTGGAATGTTACCATTGTTGCACAGTGACATCAGATCCTTGTACTATGCATTAGAGATAGGTATTTTGTCTGGATGAGCCAGTTGAATAACAGGAGATATTCTTAGGCGCCCTTTCTTAGTTGTAGTAATAAATTCATAGTAATCTTGGTCAAAACCATACCTGAAAGAAATTCTGTGGTGGTTGCAGTGACACAAAATTCCTTTACTGGAATCCAACTTATTTTTTTACCTTTGTAGTCTGTCGACAAGTCCTGTTATTCACTAGATGTTTGAAGCCAAGAATATCGGCTCCGTTCCATTTCCGTCACTATGTAGGGCTGTCCAGTCACTTTAGTAGATCTCACAAGAATGTACCACTGTTCGGGTGTGTAAATCTGTATTCCCTTCACCCTTCTTTCAATATAGGAGTGAATACAATATATTTTCCCATTAACTATTTGTTGATACACTATAGCATATTTTGCAAGAAAACTCCATCCACGTAATCTTCAGATATGATGCTAGTATACTACCGAGTGTTTGTGGAAAAAGATTGTACCTCCACATACAATCCTTTTCAGTGCAAAAATTAACTACTTTTGACGTATGATAAAAAAGACTGCCCACAACTGTAACAATACTTGACAATACAACAACAACAATGTCACAACATATACAATCATGTGCATTATAAGGTACGTATTAATACTCAAAATAGCCAAAAATGTACTTACAATGTTTTCCCTTGTGCAGTGCGAAGTGCAAGGTCATGTCTAATTTTACAACAAACTCAAATTTGCAGCAGTACGGTTCTCGAGAAAAGAATCTGCAATCATTTTCAGTCATAATAAAGGCAACATTAATTTTTTTTGCTATATTATATAAGGGGGTGGAAGGGGGAGGGGGTCACATTATTGCCAGGGCCACTGAATCAAGAGAAAACTGTATTTTGTTAACTCCAGCCAAGGAGATATTGTTTGCCTTTTGAGGATGTGAAGTGCGTGTGAGGCATGCAAAGGAAAGGGAAATAAATTTGTGTACATACCCCAAGAAAACTCACCGACCAATAGCAACATATACCACACTTAAGGCCTGTGTTACTAAAAGTTTAAACATTACGGTACATACCGTATTCGCCAGCATATAAGACAACTATTTTTACATATTTTTGGCCTTCAAAATATATGTTGCAAAAATTTTTTGGCAACCTAAAATCGTTTGAAAGCTAAGCTGTAGAATTGTATGATGTTTCAAGTACAGTATAGTAATTGCGTTTTTTGTCGCAAATAAAAATGAGAGTCCCTTTTTTTTTTTAAATAAAATTTACGGTACAAAATTTTGATGAGCATCATTCATAATAAAGGACACTTCCTCGCAGTGAAGCGGCGATCGATGCAGCTGAAGTGCGTGCCGAGATACTTTGTTTCGCTAGCCTATACAACTCTCGGGCAGAAAAACGAGGATCTAGGTACCGTACCACACATTCATGTGTCTACTGTTTAGAGCTAAGTTGGCAAACAGCACACAGGTATGCAATGACCTTGCAAGCAGCTGTTGTAGCCCGGCGTTGCCATGTAGCACGCGGCGTGCCAGTCCGGTGTTGACAAGTCGTGCACAGCTGCCGGTAACTGATGATGTCGCCGGCCACCGCCGTGCATTTCCTTGGCTCTTGGGTGCCCGGAGGGCAGTAGTAGGCAATGTTATTCGTTTATGTGTCTACTATGATGTTTATATGACGGTAATAAATGCACTGAAAATATTTAAACTAAATTTTTAATGTTTCTGGCAAAGCAAAAAAAATATATTTCTGTCGGGGAATTGCAAAATTAGTAATTTACATTTTTTCAAGATTTTGTATCTTCAAAACCTTGACTCGTCTTACATGGTTGCCACAGGTATGAGCATTTAAATTTCCCTGACTTTTCCAGACCTAAACTACAAAAATTTCCCTGACTTAAAAAAATTTTTTATGAGTTCTGGAGTATTATTTTGCAAAAATATAGAAAGATAAACTCAGCAATATGGTCAGAATTAAATTTAAGTAAGTACAGATGATGGTAAGTTGTCATTTTACATAACAGAACACAAAGTTTTTAACGTGTTAGTAAAAAATAGGCATTTCTGAAAATACAATGTCTCTTTGCTACTATAAGCATGCACTTACTATTTACTGTATAGATAATGATTAAAAACTTACCACGATTCCAAAATATATTGTTTTTAATGCACATTCCAACACAGTTGGTTAGCCAGCAATAATTTTAACTTGATTTCAGACATAACTTTCACTTACAACACAGTCTAGGAACAAAATTATTATTGCAGTTCAGTTTTAAATGACACACTCTAACACAATTCTTGGTTAGCCATCAATAACGTCAGCTTGATTTCTCAATTAACTATTAAATTTAAATGATAGTCTAGAAACAAAAAAAAATATTAATTAAATTATAGTTTTAGACAATGCACTCTCAAACACTTAGCAACTTGACTTCTAAAATTAACTACACATTCTTACATATGAGTAAGCCTAGAAATTTCATCATCAATCATTTGAACTCCTTTCTCTTTTTCTACTGTTATTTTAAGTTTTTTTGCTTTTAACTCTTTGATATGCTCAAGCAACCTCTTCTGGCTCATTTCTTCTTTTTCCTTTTCAGAATTCTCTTTTTTCTGGCGGTCAAGGGACTCCCCATATTTAGCTCTTGCATTTCTTACTTGAAGTATCATCTCCTTGCTAACCACAAGGTTACTAATACCTCCAACAGCCAAGACACCATCATAAATTTGCCTCTGAGCAACAAGTGACTTTGAGAGTTGGTTTTCTACGACACACTCTTTGTTTATTGAAAAACCCCTCTCCACAAAAGCATTACCATGGCTCAGTGTGAATACCTTTCTCAAAAAACTGAAGAGCACGTCGGAACAGTCATGACTTGACACAACATTCTTCCAGAAGTGGTCTAAACGCTGTTCTTTCCTGGTATACTTTGCAAGAGACTCCATCACTGAAGGCTTTGAACATAACAAGCAAACTCCTTTTCAATCCTGTCACATTCATTGCTCCCTAGCCAATTATGCTCCAAGAAAATACTCAAAGTTGGATCACAGAATGTAATAGCTCTGCACAACTTATATTTTAATGGAGATTTGTCCAAAAGTTTTAAACACAAAGCTTTCAACATTTGGATACATTCTTCTTTGAAACCTCTCATTTCTAAGTCACTGGTTTCAACTTTGCGAAGCTCAGCCCTTATGCCATAACCAAGTTTCACATACCTTGCCAGAACCAAACAACTGTTTTTGTTTAAATATACTTTGTCAACAGAACTGGCACTGTCTAGAATCTCTGCTTTCACAAACATTGTCATGATTTCTTTCATTACAAGAGTCAGATCAGTATAGAAAGGTTCTACAACATTTGAAATGTGTGTGAAAAAAGACAACTTCGCTCCCATTAGCTTGTCCTGTATACCCTGAACAAGTGTCTTATAACTTTCAGAGTTAAATTTCTTGCCGTTTTTTACATTCCCTTCAACATACTTCTTGAGGTTAGGCAATATTTTTACAGCCCTTTCAGCTACTTCCGCATTGTTGAGCCATCGAACAAAGCAAAACTTTTTAGGCAGTTCTGTACTACCTGTGAGCGCAGCATATTCTGCTCGGCGACTAGGGACGTCTTTGAAAACATTGTAGGCAGACCTCAAGAATTTAACAACATCCCATCCAGAGACATTTGCACCACACTTAAAAGCATTATTCATTACATGCAAGCCACAAGCGCCTAATGATAACATAATGGTGCTGGATGGATCATTTCCAGGATTCAGATCCTTTTGAAGATCTCCAACAAAACTTAAATTAACATTGGGTCCGTCCTCAGAAAGTTGAATCAAATGCTTCAGATTGAGATCTGAAAGTTGTTCCTTGAAGGCAGTTAGCAAATTACTACTTCTTGAACTTCCAAGAAAGGCTGAACTGAAATATCTTGTGCAAACTTCTTCAGAACGCTTACTCCAAAAACGAACTGCTAAATCCATTTGCTGTTTCTGTGAATGTTTGTTCAAGCTTTCGTCGAAGCATACAACAAAGCAGTCACCTTCTTTCAGTTCTGCTAGCACAGAATCGTGGAAAAATGGGGCCAAGCCAAAGACCAAAATATAACCTATTTTAGTCCGACCAAGTTGAACGGATGTCACAGTTGGATCATGTGGAAACATTCTCGGGAATAATGCTGCAGCCTTAGCAGCAGAAGACACTGACATGTGATTAGTGACTGTCTGTAGACACCAAAGGATTTCTGAAACAGACACCTCATCTCTTAACAAATATTTATTAAGATTTTTGGTGCCAGGTTTCTCAAAAATGGTGATGGCAGATGATTGTGGTGCTTCTGTTGTTTCTGCTACTATTACTGAAGGATTTGTCTCTGCATTTTCAGACAAATTTTCAGAATCATTAACTTGTCCTAAATCGTTACCTCCACTTAGCTGGGAACCAGAAACCTAAAACTGGAGAATGGAATTTGTGTTACAATGTACGAATGGGAAAAGGCACAAATATATACTACAGTATTAACATAACCTAGAGAGCCAATGAGATGTAATGGCTCAATGTAACCACAAACTGCATCATTTACAATTTACTGGTTGAACAACAATTACAAATCAAAGGCAAATAATAACATGCATAAAACATAGTTCAGTATTGAATTGGCAGTAACAAACAAAACACAAACCTGTGTGTTACAGGAGAATAGTCTTATACCATAACTCCCTTTTTTTGCTCTCTCTTTTTCTCTGTATTTTTTTGCCTTCAACATGGCTACTAAGAGCCCGTCTCCCCATGTTGCTCAAATTGATTTTTTTTCTGCATAAATTACAAAAGGCAGCATTGTCACTTTCTGCACATCGTTTAATATCTTCAAATAATGGGCCGTTAAACGAATTGTCTTGGAATTTGGTTTTTTTTTAGACATGATGGACCTGCAAAATAGTATTGGGAATTATTTTCATACAATAGTAAAATAGCAAGTAAATATACGCTATTTCTATCATCTGTATAAAAAATAATTGAGGTGTAATAAATTGGCTTCCACAAATATTTACTTAAATACACTCGTGTGTTTTTCTGATATTTTTTCATGCGTACATTTTCGCACAAAGATAAAGGACAAATGTTAACGAAACGTAACAAACTTAGTTTCTTGTCTAACAAAGGTTCGAGATAAACGAAACATTTTTATGCAAATATTTTACGAATTATCATGCCCTTAAAACTTCAACAATAACAATGGCTGCTTACTGCTTTGGCGGTTGAAAGTGAATTACTAAATATAAAGTTTCGTGCATTGTGCAAAAATCCTGAAATAAAACCTAAGAGAGGTCATAAAAATGTTACGTACGTACATCGTGTATGAACTAAGTTTTTCTTGACATGAGAAACATGAAATCACATGTTATGAATTACTTGTACAAATAAATATGGCAAAATAACAACTCGTGCAAATGCGTTCAGCTACAAACATACTTTCCGGCTCAGTTAAGGTCTAACTCATACATAAAAATATTAATATAATATTCACTTACCTCTACAAGATGATGTTTCAACATTCAAAACATTTTTCTGTAGCACAAACACCAATAAATCACTTCGCCAATCAAGTTAACCTTCAAAGTTCATCTAACGGTAACAGAAACAAGCTTGACGTCACACATCACGAGTTCACCACATATTTATCTCACTATGACACCAAATCAGAAAATATCATACTAAATACTGAAATGTTCATAAACTTAAGGTACAAACTACTGGCATTTACATAGCGCATTATATATAGCCCTACAATAACTACGTACAACGGTACTATAATTCTCGCACATGTCTCGCATTCATGAGATAATTCTGCATCACGGGCTGGTCTTGCAGTGTCACCAATCTTTGCAACCATTACGGGAACTTTGTACATGGTACAACACAGTTTGATTTAAGAAACCCTTATAAAAAAATTACACTAAGACGAAATTCCAGAACTTTTCAAAATTTCCATGACTTTTCCCTGACTTCATTTTAAATTCCCTGACTTTTCCCTGTTTTCTATACTTGTGGCAACCATGTCTTATATACTGGGTCGTCCTCTATGCCGACAAATACAGTACAACTCAGTCAAGTACATTTTCTAATCCGGGGTGCCATATTGTTTCTAAGAATATCTACAGTAATAAAATTAATGTCATTTATGAATCATGCTGGTTTCATTACAACGAAAAAAAAAAAAAAAAAAAAAAAAAAAAAAAAAAAAAAAAAAAAAAAAAAAAAAAAAAAAAAAAAAAAAAAAAAAAAAAAAAAAAAAAAAAAAAAAAAAAAAAAAAAAAAAAAAAAAAAAAAAAAAAAAAAAAAAAAAAAAAAACCTTACTTCTTCACCTAAGATACGTTCCTGTGTGAAGTTGTAATTGGTTAATTCTCAGGAACAACATTTCATAATTTTGAAATACTATTGTAAATTATTCAATTTTAGGCAATTACGCTGGTCTCTGTGCAAATAAGTAAAGAAAATGGCAATAAAAATTTTACTTTCCATTTTTATTAGTTTTACAGTATGTAAAAATGTCACTGCATTATGTAAAATTCTTTAAAATACTAACCAAAACAAATACACTCAGTGAACTTCATTCTATAAAGACATTTACTCTGCGCTGTTCCAAATTTAAAGTGATTTAAATCTCTCAAAATTACTCTGACAGTTATCTGTTGTAGCCACCACAGTACAAATAAATAAGCAGCCAAAGAAATTAAGCTACAGTATTATACAAAACATCAGTAGACATGTCTTGCACCAAATTCACAGCTAAAATAAAATAACATCTGTAAATGTAGTCTGAATTAACTAAGAATCCATGTAACGAACATACAGCCACATATACACTATATATACATACTGTAATTTTGAAAATGAAAACGCACTAGCTTATATCTCAGGGGGGGGGGGGATACTGCATACAACATGTCCATCCAGACACCTACCGTACATGGATTCATAAACCAAGCATTATGTACTGTACAGCTTTGCCAACAAATTTTCACGCAAATACTGGTATCAACATTATCACTAGCTCTGCATTAAAATACAGAACAAAGTAACTTATGGCAAATTAAATGCATTAACGTCTTTGCAACTCAGTTTGAGACACGCAAAAACTTCCCACGATAATCACTCCCATAACACAGGACAAATTACTTCACAAAGAGCTTAAATATGTATTTTTCATAAACCACAAAGTATTTCCAATTTACTATTAACTAGGCATGTGCGACACTCTAACATTCGAGATCGAATTGAGAAATAGTAACAATCTATATCTCGAAATACACACTTTCGACCTCTCGAAAATTTTGAGAATTTAGTACATACAGTACATCTTATAAACTATTCTCATGTTCTGTTCCCGTCAGCTGTCCACATAATAATTAGGTGGAAAATTTAATTCATTTATACCCAGAACAGTAAATTATAGTTGTATCAAAAAGTATTTACGTATGCAGGATGCCAGTTCAGTATAACCTTTGAGTATAACCAGCATACGCGTCAATAAATATCAGCACGCGACCAACTGCGCATGCCACCTAGCACCTAATGAAGGAACTACTTGAAAGTCTTGAGTGAAACTGCTACCTGTGATGATATGAACTACGTGCCCACTAACCTTTATCTATGTACGTGCCTGCGCTGGGCTTCTGTCACGAGTCGTGACGTTCAAAGTCTGAGAAAATAAAAATAATTCTTGCGAACGGTACGCAGATAAACAAGTAAACCTACTATTACCGGGCAGTGGCGTTTCCATAGCATTTAAAAGATCTAATACAACTATGCAAAAGCTAACTACTGTTAGTACAAAACTTGTTATTAATTAAATCAGCAAAATACATCTTTGTTAATTTTGTTGTTGCGGCGTTGCGGGCTAGTTTTGTTACGAAAATAAGTTTTAAGTGCCTAATTTTTTAAACTGAGGTGTGCCGTTCTGTCGCGAAAAGTTGTGTGAAAAAGTGAAATACAGTGAAATCAACAAGTCTGAAAGTGATTCTGCTGAAAATTCTGGGACTAACGTAAGTGCGTGTCGAACCAGAGCAGAGATTTGGAAATATTTTAACAGAACAAATAACACTGAAGGAGAGTGCAACACATGTCACAAAAAAATTAAAACACCAACAGGTTCAACAAGTAGCCTTGTGTGATATTTGAAAGTGCATCCCACAGATGATACACAATACAAGAAGGCATACAATTTATCCATCCAAAACAGTACAATTAAAATCCACCTACCTGAAAAAAAATCAGGTCAGCGATTAACTCTTGGTGAAAGTTTCTCAAATAAGACGACAATGGCAGTGTAAGAGCTAAGGCAATTACCAAGAAAATTGCATGTATGATATCAGTTGAATTGTCAGCCATACAGCATTGTTGAAGATGCAGGGTTCAGAAGTTTGATTGAAGAGTTCGAACTGAAATACAATTTTCCGAGTCGTACAACATTCTCTCGTACAGTAATACCAGCACTTTATGAACAAGAAAGGTCAAACCTTCTACAGGAAATGGATTCAGACATTGAGGCAGGCATCACATCGTTGTCACTTACCACAGACACTTGGGACATCAAGAGGACATGACAGCTACACTAACCTTGACCTTTCATTATGTTACAAATGACTTTGTTATGAAGAACCATGTGCTTGGTAATTTCCATTTTCCTGGGCCACATACTAGCCATGTTGTGCCATGAAAATGTGCCTACCTTGCCAGCTAAAATACCTCTTCTTAATGGGATTGAGTCTGTGATTAATGCACACGTCAAGAAAATGGACAAAAGTGAAGTTTCATTTGCAAAATCCCTATTGAAAGCTGTTCTGGTGCATTTTCCTATGTACCGCAATGTTGCAAATGATGTTTGTGCTATGATCTTAGATCCTAGGTTCAAAGCAGTACTGCTGACTGAACATGAAATTTCTTTGGCAATGGAAAATATAACATAAAAAATGACTGTAGACAAGCAAGATGAAATTGAAATTGAATCCGAGGCACAACCGTCTTGTTCTCTTTGGTCAAATTTTGAGGAACATAAACTAAAGACAACAAAACCTAACACACAGACACCAAGTGAAGAGTTCAAGAGATACCTGAGTGAGACAGTTATTTCCCGGAAGATTGACCCATTCATTTGGTGGCAAAAAAACAAAAGAAATTATCCCGTGTTGGCTCCTGTTGCCCAGCACTATTTAGGAATTCCAGCCACTCAGGTGTCAAGTGAAAGGTTATTTAGCAGTGTTGGCAACACAGTTTCTATCAGACGAGAAAACTTGCTCCCAGAACATGTGGAAGAACTAGTGTTTTTGCGTGATAGATTATCTAAATAACTTACCATTCACCAATCATCACATTTGTATTTGCTGACATTTTTATTATTTATTTTTCTCATTACAAAAAAAAAAAAAAATGGCACAGTAAGTTGTGAAAAACAGACATGCACTACGTACGTGCCAATGTATTTAGAATTATTTTTTTCTTACAGTATTATAGTTAAATTTTGAGATACTGACACTTGACATTTATCAAGGGAATATACTTGATTTTTATACAGTACATAAATATATTTGCTG
Organism: Medauroidea extradentata; assembly: GCA_003012365.1. Taxonomy (NCBI): domain Eukaryota; kingdom Metazoa; phylum Arthropoda; class Insecta; order Phasmatodea; family Phasmatidae; genus Medauroidea; species Medauroidea extradentata. Next base: position 16,112 of record PNEQ01106375.1, read on the forward strand.
TATTATGTACATCATAGTGCGTGTTTATGTTTAGAATTTTTTTATTGGACTGCAGAATTGATACTCAATTTGTTTAGTATGAAAATTACAATTTACATGACATTGATGGTCATTATTTTTTATTTCATGGGTTATATGTTTGCATTATGTATTTAACACAGAATAAAACTAGTATTATGATGTAACAAAATGTATTTATAAAAAATCTTGATCTCGAATAATTTTAGCCATCTCGTCTCGAACCACAAAAGTGCTTCTCGCACATGCCTACTATTAACGTATTCATGATACATTAGCAATCAGTAGTTTATAAATAACCAGTTTATAAAGTAAAATACTTAACATTTTTACAGTTGGTTTCTAATGTTTCTACCAGTGTGTAACAAGACAACTATCCTATTTTCAGAAAAACATTTTGTAAACAAAACATCACTGCACACAAGAAACAGAATAGTCACTGCTACTCCAAATATGTGTATAGTAGATTTCTAGATCCTGTTAATTTTATAAATTATGGTAATAAATTCACATGGTGTATGGGTGCACAAAAGATACAGTACACTTTACATGCTACAAAATACCATTTTTTTACAGTATTACTATGAGCATTGTAACACACTTGTAACAAGCAATATGTTGCTTACTCGAAAATAAAAATACAATGTATAAAAAGCTTTACAATTATAAAATGAGACTTAAGCTAGTATTTAGCATCATCGGCACTGAAAACTCTTGTGGTGATTCATGAGTGTCTTGAATGCTACATCAGAATGCATTTTTACTGTAAAAATGAAGGGGGAGGGAAAAAACATCATAATGAGAATAAGTGAGTTAAGAACCAACGAAACCACACTGCTTCCAACACCTCAATAATCTTCACCGTACTGTGTATTATAATTCCTTCCATTTGGTTCACCTTCATGATTCTGGCGATAAGCCTCCTCACCCCCCTCTTCATATTTTACAGTACCTTCTTCGTACTGACCCTCTTCATAATTCTGGTTTGCAAAGTCTGGATAGTCTGTAAACAAATACTTCAATTTTAATCCATCTTCAACATAAAAACAAATTAAAATGTAATACAGTAAAAAAATTGTGTGGCGAAAACAGCAAACGGTACTACAAAACGTAGGTGTAAAATGTGGAAAAACGTTCAGGGTGGCCACTCATTGCAACAAACAAAATTCCCTGATTTTTCCCTGATTTCCCTGATAGAAAACCAAAAATTTCCCTGATTTTTGCAAGTATGAAAACAACATTTTGGCATATTCAACACATTTTCCAATAAATATAAATATTCTAAGTCCTTCTTGACACTACTGTCAGTGAACTTGACAAAACATTCATCAGAAATAACTACGAACTTGACAATGGAGTATAATCACACCTACATAACGGAAATTTTTTCAATAAAAATGTTATGATGCTCTCAAAACTCCATTATATCCTTCCTATGACTTTTGCGGAAGCTCAAAATGAACAAGACAAGAAAATTCCCTGAAATTTCTCAGATGAACCAAAAATTCCCTGACATTTCCAGATGACCACAATTTCCCTGATAATTCCAGGTTTTCCAGGTGGGTGGCCTTCTGGTAATACAGGTGGGAAAAAAAGTAAGAGATCAGTATGTCATATTAATAAATTTATTACTATCACTAATTTCCTAAATTAAATTAACAACTTAACATTAAGAACTGCAAATATAAAACAACTGTGTTATAGAATTTTCAACGACTAATTACAGTAGAACCCCGATTTTACATTCCCCTAAATTATACTTTCCCTTTATATACACCATTTTATCTAGTTCCCATAATTTTCCCTATGTTAACAATGTATTGTATTCCTGCCATTTACACTTAGTTGATACTTCCTTCCCCTGATTTACACTTATTTTTTTATGAAGCTAACAATATTTCTCCCTTTACTTACAAAGTAAATGCTGATATTGTGGAAGAAGGATGAAATTTCAGTACAAAGAAACCTGTAGAATGTACCTATGTACGTGTACAAAAAAGGTTTAAAAACAGAATTGCAATTTGATCAATGTTAATAGCATAAAATACACAATTTCTTAATCTATGCCCAGTAGCATGTCAATACCAAACCACATTTTTTGATAGAATGTTGATTATATTTTACTTCAAAACACTTTATGAGGTCACACATTACATCTGTGGTGCAATAATGACTTGACATGTAAAAACGTTTATTAATAGATGTTTGGTTACAGTTTTTGTTGTTTCCCTCCATTTACACTTTCTCCTCATTTACACCATTTTTTATTTGTCCCTTAGAAAGTGTAATATAGGGGTTCTACTGTATCTACTCAAAAACACAATGTTCAACCAAATAATACAGAGCCCAATATTGGGCTGATGTATGCTAATAACAAAGAGAAAAGTGTGAAAAATTATCTAACAGCATGGGGTGAAACTAATGAAGAACATACTAATGTTATTACAGTATTTACTCGCATACAAGTTGCCATCGCATATTGGTCACACCCATAATTTGAGGTCTTGGATTTGGTATTTAAGTTTTAATGACGGCAACTGAGACGCGAACGGCCTGCGCCCCTCGCACGAACGAGTTAATGGGTACAATAAATGGAACAGCGGTAAACAAAATGTAACAGCCTGCTTTCATGTGGCGTGTTGTCCAGGTTTCACCACATAAGCGCTCATCATTGGTCCGACCTTGAATGGCATATCCTAATTGGCCCTGTGGGAGGAAGGCATTCAAGCATGCTGAAAAGCTGTGACGTCATTGTTTTATCTTGTTCAGTTGTGCTAAGGTAGTAGAGTGATAGCAGAATGAAAAGTTTTTTTTTGTTAAGTGACTTGCGTGATGGGAAAGCGTAATTCACATTCGGCCGCGTTCAAGTTGCGAGTGATAGTTTTTGCAGAAGAGAATGGGAATCGGGCCATGGAAAGGGCAGTTTCTGTTAGTGAGAAACTTATGCCTAGCTGGAGCAAACAAAAAGACGACTTGAAAAACACTACTTCAACGAGGCGTGAGTTTAGAGACCCAAAACGTGGCAAGTTTCTTGAAGTTGACGCGCAAGTGACTCAGTACACTCGTGAATTGCGGAACAATGTCTGGAGTGTTTCATTAGAAATTATAATGTGCAGGAGGAGAGAGAGAGAGAGAGAGAGAGATAGCACATGCACGGGCAATACCGCACTGCAATTTCAAAGCCAGTCGTGGGTGGGCAACCAGATTCATGCAACATATTTTTGGGATGCGCACTTTTAACCATAAAAATATGGGATTCGGAGTGGTTATCTCGCCAAAATCATGGTATGGAATTCCACCACCACGAGCGCTGAAGTTGCAACTAGGAGTTAGGCGGCCATTTTATATCAAGTGCCGCATGCACACCTTGTGTGTATCTTTAAACTATGGAACTGAAGACGTGTTGTTTATGTTTATTTACAGTTTTTTATTGTATGCATCAAGGGGTTTAAACGTACTTTCAGAACGAGGAAAATAAAAAAATAGTGGCTTGTTGAATATAATTATTGACATGTGATTTTTTTAAAACTAGTCTTTCGTTGTAGAGAAAATTTTACAGTTGTGAACAAAGTAAATTTCAATATTTGGAGGTTAAAAATGCATTGTTCTTATGGGGGTTTGGCGGGACCAAATCTTTACGTCGTTGTACAGGGTTTTTCGTTAAGTACAATATTCGTTAATGAAGGTTTTACTGCAAACATCACCGCGGTTTGTTTAATAATGCAGTCATAGAGTATATCCACATTTAAAATTCATGCAACACAATTCCACTGTTCATGACATACGTCACATAAGTTACTCAAAGTCTATTTACCAAGTAAACATCACCGACAAAGGGAACGGAAAGAAATAGATAAAGTAATTTTTGTGTGGACGTACCGAAATGGAAAATGTATGTACGGAAAATCCATTCGCAGCAGTAGCCACAACATTGGCTTGTTAAGTGTCCAAAAATACTTACAGAGAAAAAAATTAAACATGTTTGTGATATTTCCGACTTATTTTTGCAATGGTAATTATTATTAAACTTAATTTTTGGTGTTTTCATGAACAATTGTAAGAGTATCGTACATCTCTAAATTATGGCAAGTGTACCGAGAAACTTTTACGCTTAAAAGTACGTCTGTCGTTTAAAAAATCGTCAGTCAACTGTACGGACGTGTCGTCCGCTAACAGTTATTAAGTAATTAACATAAAGCGTCATGTAGTGTGTTCGCAACGTCTGTTAATATTATATGTATATTTTAACATAAAACTTCCTTTTGAAGTGATGGACGGGCAGATTTATACGTACACGACAGACAAAAAATATATATTTCTTATGCAAGATCACAGTGCACGGCAGTCGGCTGCCAGTGAACATGTTTGTTTACAGTTTGCATTGTTTATTCTATAAACTTAAGTAAGAACGAACAGAGAATAATCAATGAATCGGGTAACATTCATAAATTATGTTAACGTATTGCTTAGAACATGGAAATATAAGTACAGTGAACCCTCGATAACTTGGACTAAAAGGGATGAGAAGCTGTCCGAGTTACGATTTGTCCGTGTTATCGAGGGGTGTCCGGAGAGGTGGGGTAATCAGTCATTATTCACAAGAAATGCGAAGAAATTAGTACGCTATTATTTCTACAAGCAAAAGAGGCTGCAATAAATACTGTTTTGTACGTAACTATCGTATCAAGTTACGGGAGGGCCACCATGCAGTGGGAAAATTAACGTAACGTGGAGGATTATAAAAGAATGTCAAACAATGTGGGCAGTCAGATCTTTATTTATTTTTTATGCTGCTACTTCTAGCTGATCCTTTTTTTTTTTTATCCCTGTGCTAGAAGCTGGCACCAGGCACCCTTCTATCACATAAAAGTTTTCGTCTGGCTGGCGACAGCCAATGTGCGTGCACGTGTGAGAGAGATAAGAAATGATCGTTGGAGATAAGCTAGGGGGGTTGCGAGCGGAAGTAGTCAAGGTTAACCGGTACAGTCTCGTGCAATACAAATGCCACACGTGACCTCACGCATCTCACACAAGATGTTTACATTGAAAAATGCCTTACGTCCGTATGCTACAGCGTAGGGGCAGCAGCCAACTGCTAGTCTGATAGTTACTCTACCCTCCTTCAAAGTTACAAAGGTATAAAAATAATTTTCCTCGTACATACGAATAAAAAAGGTACTGTAATTAAAAATCCTTCTGGATCACTGTACATTATGTGAACATATTTTAACAGTACTAATTTTAAAATTTAATATTATGTATGTAAATTGCATCATAGAACACATAATTTACAGCTGTATTCTTACACTAATTGTCATATTATAAAGCAATAAAATTTTAATCATGTTCTACAGAGTTACCGTATTTACTCGCGTAATCGCCACATATTTCTGACCAAGTTTTAGGCCCAAAAAATGAGGTGCGGCCATTATAAAGGGTTTTCAAAAAATTACCTTCTAAATTTTTTTTGGTGTAGAATATAACAAATGTAAATTTTTTTTATATTTACTCGTTCATAACGTGAACATTTCTTCTAAAATAAAGAAAAAGATTTTGTCGGCGTATATTAAAATGGAAAATTTAAGACAACAAAATCTTGTTAATCCATTCACGTGCGTCACTCATTTAAAATTGTTTAAAATTACCCCGCATAAGTAGGGGTATGCAAAATTCGCATTTGCGATAAAACGATTTTTTACGCGAATTTTGACATTTTGAAGCGAATAATCACGAATTAGCAAATAAAACCATTTTTACACGAATTTTAACATTAATAAACCCGATATTCCCATAATTGAATATTATTTTACGCAAATTTTTACATTTGAAAAAAAATAAACCCCATATCCATAACTACTTGATTAACCTTGCTAAAAATACTCTACGTAAGTCTGACGAAGTTCGTAGAACATATGTTTAACCTGGTGCAGATTTTGTAAACACAACACGGCCGCCATGATTCAGCTACAACTACAATATTTCTTACGCGGCGGCCGATCGATACTGGTGCAGCTGGCAGCCGGTAGGCAGCGCGCGCAGTTGCACGTTCTCACACCAACACCAAAGTCACAACACAACAAAACAAAGCGGTTTACGGCCACGGCCGCACCCGCACGTAGTTGATTCAACAAACTTGTAAACGGTACGAATTGAACTTGCATGGCATGGTAGTTGTGCTCTAATACTTACGTGAAGTACAAACCTTTTTCGAAGTAATGAATATTTTTAAAAAAACTTGCTTTAATTTACCGTAAATACTTTTGTTGACAAAAATGCCGAAGCCTACAGTGACAGCCAAACAACGGGCCGGAGAGTTTTCACAACACGGTTTGTATGCAAGTGACGATAAAACTATTTTC
>PNEQ01106385.1:0-10507 GCA_003012365.1 Medauroidea extradentata
ATTCCAAGAAAGCTGCGCCCATCATCGGCGCCGCTGTGTCCGACTGCTAAAGACCACCACTTCCCTTAAAGTTATACCAATTTATATAAAGCCTACTAGTACTTAATTGACAAGGTGCACAACAAAAACTCTCTTAGCTAGAATTTAGGAAATTCAATGCTGAGCATTTTGACACCAAACTTGATATGGAAAACTTGATTATAGAGTTACAGCACATTACCTGATAATTTAACAGAAAACAGCAAAATCAGCCAACTTCAAGTTCACTATAAAACTTTACCACATAAAAATCGCCCAAAATACACTAAAATAAAATGTTGGGAAACCTTGGGCAAATCCACCACTAGGTGTTTACACTCAGAATTATGGTAGGCACTGGAAAATTCACTATACAACAAAATGTTATTACAATAAATTACAGGAAAATGCTCGATCAACAGACACATGTGCAGTTGCAATAAAAATATATGAATTTACATTTGTTACTAGATTTAGTCTAAAACTCCAACATCCTAAACACCCTGAAGAGACTGAAATAGCCTCGGTACAGAAATAGTTATAGAAGATAATCTGTTCAGAATTTAAAGGTGTATCTTTTAACATCTCACACTTCACAATCACATTAAATTGAGTTCCTTGAATTGTAGTACAAGTCCCATAAGGTTTGAAATGGTTTAATAATACAATATGTTATAAAAGTTTACCTACATAGTACGTATGTTTGAATCAATATTCTGAGCAACATTTTACTTAATGAACACAAGAAAAATAACAATAGTTGTGTTGAACATATTCAACAGCGCCATTAAGGATTCATCATCTGACTAAATGTAGCACAGATCAAAAATGTTAAATCGGGACCAGGTCCGCAACCTCCTCACAATATTTGTTACATTAGTATTAATTTTCGTAGTCAAATCGTGAATCGTGGTGCACTTATTAACTTTCAAGTGAACATATTTCAGTAAAGTATGGTTGGTACACCTGTTGATATTTACAACTGAATTACATAACCTGTATTGTGTTGATCAGTACGTATTTTTCCTTCTAGTTGCAAGTTTATGAAACGCTGAGTATTGATGTTGAACTTCTTTATGTAGTAAAATAAATGCTGCAGGTGGTTCATGTAACACTCCCGTTAACTTTTCTTTAGACTTTGCGGCTTTTACGACTGGCCACTTAACTCTGTAAATAAAACTCTCCCTTGTTCTACGTTCACTGTTTACGTGTGTCTTAACCAAATAACGTTAAACTGTTATTTTACTTCCTTTATTGTGTAAAGTGATGTTGTGCTGGCGCAGCCGATGATGCCTAAACATTGTAGGTGTGTTTGGACATACTTTGACAAAATTTCTGATGTTAAATCGAAGTGCAAAACGTGCGGACGTGAACTGAAAACTACCTCTGGTTGCACTTCAAGCATGAAGAAACATTCAATGTTGCATAAAAAACAATACTCTGAATTTCTTTTGTTAAAACAGAAAATGAAAAAAACGTTACGTAAGGAGAAACAAATACAACAAAACTCCCAGGTTTGTTTAAAAAAAGTGTGAAGTACTCAAAACAAAAATCTCCGTGCTGTAGCTATAACAAACAGTACTGGTTGGATGATTGCACATGACCTACAACCGTCCAGTGTTGTCAGTGACAGGGGTTTTACTGAAATGATGCATATAGTGGACCCACAGTACACAGTCCCAAATCACACCACTTTTTCACGAAGTGTTATTCCAGAACTTTATGGAACAACAGTTAAAAAAATTTCTAGCATCATGCAGAAGGATTTCCCGGATCGTGTGAATTCAACACCGCTCACTACTGACATGTGGACGTCACGCAGTAACGATAGTTACTTGTCTCCGACATGCCACTACCTAAATAAGAATTTCGAACCTGTACATTACACAGTAGGTAACTTATCTTTAACAGGAGAGCACACTGGCATTGCTATTTCTAATGCTTTGTTAGAAATGTCAGATAAATGGGCTATTACTCAAAGTCTACCTGTGTATGTAGTATCTGACAAAGCAAAAAACATGAAATTGGCATTGTCAAAAACGTCTTGGGTCACACTAAGTTGTTGTTTAGGCCATACACTGCAAATTGTTATAAACAATGGCAAAAAAGAAACCTCAGGTGTAGAAGAAGTTTGTAAAAAAGCACATAATATTGTAGGTCACTACAAGCGTAGCTCCCAGGCTAACCAGAGACTGCATGATATGCAGAAGCAAATGGGGAAACCACTTCATGAACTTGTTCAAGATGTGGATACTCGCCGAGCCAGATCAACAGTCTAGGGCTTGGGCCTCCTCTCCGAGTAAGCCTAGGCACCTCTTCCAACCTTGAAAGGGTTGCTTCCTGAAAAAGGAGCCTAAGCCCACCCCTCCTGCCTGTTCACCACTACCTATCTTCCGAGGGTTGCTTCCTAAAAAGGAAGCCTAAACCTGCCTACCCATCCTCTATACAGGTCGCTTCCTGAAAAGGGAGCCTAAGCCTGGTCCTACCCTACTCTTGTGCCGAAAGCTCAGTTCATTAAGGAGACGCGCCCTTTTCGCGCGGGAGTACAAGGGAACGCACCCTACCACAAGTTTAACCAGTCGCCACGAGGCGCACATCTACAACCGCCAGATGCGGAAGTTTAGTCAGTCTATGAGAAGTTCCGCGGCTCCATATAAGTGACCACATGGTCGAGTACAGTGAACATTGTGTGTAAAAGCGGTATTGTATACAGACCAGTGAAAAAACATTGATTGTAAAAGTGTACCAATTGAGTTACAATATATACAGTTCAAGCGCATTTCTTAGATTCATTTCTGAAGTAATGTACTCATGTCTGATCCGGAGAGTTTGGTAATTAATATATAGCCAGAGGAGAGAGCAGTAATTGAAGGCCGCAAGGCAGAGGCCTCAGCTAAGCACCGACAGGCAGTAATAAATGCTAGTGAAATACCTGTGGGAATAATCCCACAGCCCCGAAAGACATCAGGGAAATCTGTGACCCTCCCGGAACTTTGACGTCGCTATAAAGACACAATCAACCACCCAAGTGTAAATGAGATAATTTCAGTCGCATCCCCAGGGATGTGCGACGCCTTCAGCGGCCATTAATCAGCCAGATATAAACACCCGAAAAGCCTGCACCTTTGCAACACCCTAGCATTCAGCAGCTCAAGAGGGAAGCTAACTTCTAGCCGAAACCTTTGCCGGACCGAAAACGCCGCCTCCTGAAGGAGCTCTTCTAAAGGTGAGTGGTTAACACACCTAACATCCTTCATAAAAAAGTGAGAATTTTCCCGCTCTGCTGTAGAGACTGTGTTGTGTCAACTGCCCAGGAAATCAGTCTCTTCAGGGAACCCTCATGCTCGCTTGCTCAACCCTGAAGGAAAAACTTTAACTCACCCCTTTGCCAGCAGAGTGGTGAAAAATTTTTCTCTCATGGCACCCAACGTGGGGCCGAAGATTGAAGCAGTGACTTCAAGCAGGACAAGTTACCAGTAAAAACCACCCCCTTGAGAAGTCCACTCCAGTTCGAAGTAATCTCAAGAAAAGAAAAAAAAATTTGCGGCGCCCAGAAACCCCAAGATGGACGACGAGGAGACGAAAGACATACCAACGCTTCCGTGTGCCCTCAGTACGTGCCCCCGCAGAGGAACTTACCTCATCGTCTGCACCCAAGAGTATTACCATACTTGTTTAGGGTGGGACAACACCCCGAAGAATACAGGACTGGAGTACCGATGCGGAGACAGCTCCAGTGCGCTCAACCACATGGCCTCGGCGCAGGCAACTACCAGTTCCAGTGCAACACCTGCCCCTTAGTCTACCACTACGCCTGCCTAGGATGGCCACACGAGCCCCGTAACTTTCAAGGGCTCTCATTCCGCTGTTGTGTGTGCAATATAGTAGCGATAGAGGCCCAACCTGAGACCAGCCGAGCAGAGGCAACCCAGAGCGCCTCCTTTTGCCACAGTTCTCTGGCAAACCCCATGAGAATCCAGTCTCCTTCCTGCAAGAGTGTGAGGAGGAACTATGTCAGAACCACATACCTCAGAAGCACTGGGTGCTACGAGTTCGCCTCCAGCTTCAGGGACCCACACTTACCTGGTGGGACAAATACTGTGAGTATGTTGCCACTTGGAGCCAGCTCAAGGACAGATTTAAAGCCCGATTCACAGGCACCGAGGTGATACCTTGGATCCGCGCTTTGCTCACGTTTAATTCGGAATTGCAGACAACACCAATAGCTGAAAATGTTGTTTCCCCACGTTTTGGCCATTTTAATTTGTGTTCCCACTCTTTGCGATAACAATAAGGATCTATAATATTATTTGTTTTATTCCTTAATTTAAATAATAATTATGAGCTTCCCGGCAGCAAATATTTTACGTAAATAAACAGGTTAAAAACACAATTTCATACATTCATTGTAACTATGTAGATGTTGAACTTTCGGTGCCACTACCATCACAGTCGCCATCTTGCATATAAGCGAGATGTTCTATTAGCACGTACAGTAAAACCTATTTATAACGACCCATTTTATAACGACCACCTGTCTATAACGACCCGTTTTTGGGAATCCGTGATTTTTTATTTTTTTTAAATTTCAAATTTCAAGGAAATCGGCAAAAAATAGGTTTTTGTGCGCCGTGTTGTGTTTCTAGTGGTGAGAACTGTACTCCACTCCACGCGGCAAGCGGTGACTCATCCTTCCTCTCTCCAGCCGTAACGGTACTTTTATCTTCCTTTCTCCTCACGGGAATACCCGGCGCGCTCGGCATTCTCCCACCTGCCAGTGTTCTCTCGCTTGCTGTTAGATACGCTGCACGCTTTCTGTTTGCTCTATTATAACGACTTTATTCCGCGACTTTTGGATATCTCTTGGTGTTTAAGATTTATGACGACTTATTACGCTTTGATTTTCACGATTTCAATTTGGTAATTTATTTGGTTTGAGTTTGTTTATAAACGATTATTGACGACCCACGCAGTTATTCTGGCTTTCGATTTGGTTGCGATTATTGACTACCAACCCAGTTTTTTTGGCTTTCGATTTGGTTACGATTATTAGGCTTGAATCTGTAAACAATTTTTGACGACCCGTACATTTTTTAAAACTTCATACGGGCTTTTGATATTTCCATAATGAGTGGAAAGTGAGTCGGCTTGTCGCTTCTGAAGAAGTATGAAATAATCAAGGAAGTGGAATCGACACAGAAGCCGAAGTCAGAGATTGCGCGGGAGTTCGGCATCCCGAAATCAACATTGTTTACAATCTTAAAAATGAGGGACGAGGTCGTTAATGCAATGTAGAAGGACGCAATGCAAACGTAAAAAAAAACTAAGGCGTACGATGTGGACTTTAAAAAAAAAAAAAAGGAAACAGTTGTTCGGCCCTTTAATGTGTCCGACTTTTATTTTATTGTGTCATCGTAGTCTATCCTCCCGGCCGGCCGATAACAAGCAAGCAGCGACACCGCACGTAACCTCACAGCGCGTGATTTTCTAAGTGTTCACGGCGTAAAAGAAAAGCCCCGAGAGTAGAATACATTATCACCTTTTCTTTAAAAGACACCTGGTCATAAATTTCGTTTATAGCTAAGTTTAAATGTACGACTTATTATTGCTTAAGATGACCGAACATGGACTTAATGTGAAAACGGCCTATTTTGACTTTTAGAGGTTCCAAATGGGTCCGAAAACTTATAACGACCACCTCTCTATAACGACCCTAATCTCGGGAACCGTGAGGGGTCATTATAAAGAGGTTTTACTGTATATCTACAATTTGAGTGCAAAGTACATGATGGTGAACTGCGGGAGTATGTCTACGGCAACGAATGTGATAAAACAACACGTGAAATGTGAATACAGTATTTAACATACTGTATTGAACATTGAAAATATCTTCGAATGTCAGTTCTTTTCCGTAGATTTATTTCAACCTTTAAATTGCTTAAAATTCACTACAGTATTTGAAATTGCTTGAATACATATAAATTTGGGAATTTGGTATTGGTTTTTGAATTAAAAAAGTACAAATTTATAATGAAAAAAAATTCTAAATTTCCAATCTTCGCACACCCCTAAATTTTACATGTGAGAATCCTGTCTGATGATGTATTAGGCAGGTTTTCTCAAAGATATCCCAATTCCTCCATCCTTGCTCTATACTTGCCTCACATCACTTCTTATCAGTGCTGAAAACATCACTGTTTAGCTTTGACCAAAATCACTTCACTAATTCACACATACAGTACAACAATTATAATCTGAAGACAGTTTGTTATTTTCAAAAATGTTTAGACTACAGAGAAGAGTCAAGTAGGCGTACCTTGTGTGATGTCTCTTCTGAACCACAATAAAAGTTATGCCTGGCTTGTAGTCTCCTTCCAGCTTGATGCAGGCCTCTCTGATGGCAGTCAGCTCATGCTGCAATACCTAAACACCACAACAAAAATAAATGCCTGCACAACATAATGTAAATCTATTAAAAATACTTTCACTACCAGCAGTAAATACTTATTTCTCCATATACGCATAGTCGTAATCCATCTAAGGGATAAAAAAAGTTGCAATGTTTGACATAATGCAAACTAATACACAGATAGTGCTTCACGTGTTTGTCATAATGTGCCACACTGAAAAGTGCTCTGCCGTATAATTCTATTACCAATCGAGTGCAGTTGTGTCCAGCCTGCTGATTTTCTATTGTGTTATATAATAAAGCCAAAGCATTTATAAAAATAAATACGCAATTACATTACTATGCAGACTTATTACAGTAAACGTACACAAATTAACAAATAGAAAAATACAAGTCTACAATGGCAGTCACAGCGTGTATTTATTTATTACTGTACTATTACCGTCATACAAACATTTAATGTACTTGAAGAAGACTGGCTGCTAGGATAAACCATCTGAATAAAATGAGAGAAGGTTGAGGTATTCACAGGCAAGTACTTCTTGATAGTTTCACACATAAAAAGATGAACACTTGCTTGCTTAACTATGCACCCATGCAACAATGTGTTCATCCTTTTATGTGTGAAACTACGTACCAAGAAGTACCAGCCTGTGAGTACCTCAACCTTCTATCATTTTATTCAATACAAACATTTCAATTAAAAAAAAACAATTTTTTTCCACATTCTACATGGGAAATTTCTCAATTTGGCTGGAAGAGCAGGAGAAAGATTTTACGACAGAAGGCTCAGCGGTGTCGGTGTTGAATTCATTATTCATCACTTCTCACATGACTGTGTGTGTGTGAATGGCCTACCAGCAAGTTTTAAAAAAAAATTTGCCGCATTTCTTTCTTTCACAGCTAGGGCTTGCCAAGTGATAGTAATTGTGATTTGTTATTGTTGTTTGCTAACAGATTGTTCTTTAAAATTACCATACCTGCCAACCCTGAATGTTAAAAATCTTGAGATTTTTTATAGGAGTTATACTTATTACCGGCTAACAAAGAGGGGGGTGTCGGGGGTCCTCCCCCGGGAAAATTTTGATTTCTAGGTGCAAAATGGTGCTATTTAAGTGGTTTTTACATCAATAATATTATATACAGACTGTATAAATATTTCTTTTTTAAATATATTTTATGATTAAAATTGAGTTTACTATTACGGGTTAGGGGCATTAGCTAGAGTACATTTTACACATCCCAGAATATGTAAATGCTCCAATACACGTAAAATATATTTTATAGTTACAGCCAATCACGAAAATTAAACTGCTTAACTTACCTGTACATTATGTAGGCAATATTCCCACCTTTGTGTAGGCTACTAGTTTTTGTCTAGGTAGATTATGTAAAGACTCTTTACATACAGTCACTCAGAAGAACTTCTGTTTTGTTCATGTCAGACTTACTTTACATATAAGCCTATACATTCACTAAAGTTGCAAAAATTTAGGCCTATCCTACAGTCACATGAGTTGTAAAAATTTTATAGAGTTTCAAAAACTGTTTAGTTGCACATACACACTAATTACGTATATTTTAAACCAAAACTAAATTAAAGTAGCACATTATCAAATGGCTCCAACCACTACATTCAAATTTTAGTTATGTATTGAATTAAAAGTTGCAGATTTAGCCCTTTAAAAAAAAATTCAATCATATTCTTGCTCATAACATAGCCCACGCTGGGAGGACTTCAGTTCGATCAGCTTTTCTAACACAGCATCTGACATTGAAGATCTAAATTGAGTTCTATTTTTCTTTACTTGGGAAAATATTCTTTCACACTCCGCATTGCTATGCGGAATTGCAAGCATTGCTCAAGAAAGTTTGTCGTACTTCAAAGTACCATCTGCATTTACCATTTGACCAATTACTGACCACTTAGTGTCCATTCTAGAATGTTTCGACATTTCTTCTGTAATGTCTTCCATTTGGAAAGAGCAAAACTGTTTTTCCAGTATGTCTATCTCTGAATCCAAATTCAGTACATCATTACACAAGATGCAGGGAAATTTTTCTACGAAATACTTCAAGCTTAAAAAAGGAAGCTGTACTAATCGAACTAATATCTGCCACTTCAGCATGTAAAATACATCACTCTTCAATGGAAATTTGTTCAACATGTAATCACAAGCTGCTATAAAGTATTTCCTAACAGAAGAATAAAAAACATCTTTCTGTTTTTGATGAAGCTTTTCCAATGACCTGCAAGTTGCAATGCCAATCACCAAATCCATATCAGCTTTCTGATTGTTTTTGTTGTGGTAGTCAATATCTAACACACATGCTGGATTGATTGTTGACGCGATAACAAATCTGGAAATTAGATTTCTAAATAAATCCAACAAAACTGACCTCAAAACATGAATATGAGGTTCAGCAGATTGCAAAAGAATGTTTGTTTTTTCAAAAACAGGAATAGCATTTTGAAGAAACAAACAAAACGATTTGTTCAGATCACACGACAGGAACATAAAAATCCTCTCTTCTCGAGATAAAAACTCTTTTTCACTCTTCCTGACAGGATGCTTGTGATCTTTCTCCTCCGAGTTGAATTTTTCACATATTTTGACATTGATTTCTTCAAATAACTGGTACAGTGAACCCTCGTTAACTCGGACCTCGATGTCCCGGACTTCGGATAACTCGGACAGGATTTTTAAAAAAATTTAATAATTTTTAATTAATTATTTTTTGCTTAAAAGACATAAAAAATCGTTTCTGCTGGATTTAAATTCGTCACATTATATTTTAGAACAGTATTAAACTTTATAACGAAGTCGTCCATCGCTACTTAGCCTTTAATAATCCCACAGTAAATATCTGGCAAGTTCCGTGTAGTAAAATGTGGCGAAGCTAGGCGCGCGACGCGTGACTCAGCGTGAGTAAAGATGCAACGCAGCAGGCCGACCTCTCACTTCTTTATCTTTCCTCCCTCTTCACCCAGCGAGCCAGGCACGCACGTGTGTCGTAAATAAACATTTCAATGTGGTGCTTGCGAATGACGGTAACTACGGGTTATAATCACACATAAACAGAAAATTATTTTGTTCTGGTATGTACAATGAATTCACGGTTGCAAAACAAATTGTCCCGGACATTAAAAAGAAAAATTAAAAATCATTGCTTTGCATTGCGATGTAGAAAAATTGGTGAGAAGGTTTCACGCCCCTTTAACAACAATATTTTCAAGAGCTGATGTGGGTGGTGAAAGAACAAAACATCCATGCCCAAGCCGGACACGATGAGTCACGCTCGCTTGTTGATGATGCTCTGTTGATAACGTAACGGCGTCTGGAGAGTTGTAACGTTTCACGGGAAATAATAGCGTACATGTAATGGACCGTAAAATGTAAACGTCTTATGCGGTATAATTTTAAACTATTTTCATTGAGTGACGCACGTGAATGGATTAACAAGATTTTGTAGTCTTAATTTTTCCATTTTACTATCACCGACAAAATCTTTTTCTTTATTTTAGAAGAAATGTTCACGTCATGAACGAGTAAATATAGAAAAAAATGTACATTTGTTATATTCTACACCAAAAAAAAAATTTTGAAGGTAATTTTTTGAAAACCCCTTATAATGGCCGCACCTCATTTTTTGGGCCTAAAATTTGGTCAAAAATATGCGGCGATTACGCGAGTAAATACGGTAACTCTGTAGAACATGATTAAAATTTTATTGCTTTATAATATGAGAATTTGTGTAAGAATACAGTTGTAAATTATGTGTTCTATGATGCAATTTACATACATAAAATTAAATTTTTTAATTAGTAGTGTGATAGGTCCTTCGTCTACGTTGCAGTGTTGTTATTATCTAGAAGCTGGTTTTGGAGGTTATGATGTCCCTGTTCGGGCTGTCAGAATGTGATGGGGCTTCCCTCTTTCTTTTCTCGTTGTTATTTAGATGTGTGGGAGGTTACGTCGTTCCTGTTCGGGACGGCAGAATGTAGTGGGGCTGATTCTTCTACGTATGTTGTTTGTTTGTTTATATGTTGGACGTAACTCTCCTCCGTTGCTATTACAA
>PNEQ01106386.1:0-10507 GCA_003012365.1 Medauroidea extradentata
TTGTTTTTAAAGTTAGGTGTGTTCATAACAGTGGTCTTTGAGCACTTGAGTATATGTTCGCTGCTAAAAATGAGGCTGTGTTGCCAAATTTTATGAAGGAGAACCATCCAACTCCCATTCAGCCGGCGATCTCCTGGCGATCCATCGGCAGACAACTATAGTGTAGGAAGGGTGGAAGGTCGCCAGCGAACTGCTGTGCGAATAAAGGCCAGGGGCTTGTCAACAAGCCTTCGGAGGACGTTTATAATTACGACCCATAGTTGTCTGCCGATGGATCGCCAGGAGATCACCGGCTGAAAGGGAGTTGGATGGTTCTCCTTCATAAAATTTGACAATACAGCCGCATTTTTAGCAGCGAACATAGACTCAAGTACTCAAAGACCACTGTTATGAACACACCTAACGTTAAAAATAAAATCGTTTCGATTTTGTTTTCCTTGTCTGTAAACAATTTTGTTGTCTTTGTAGTGGGGCACATGTGAGATATTCGAAGTGATTGAAGGAAGCCGCGGAAAAGTTTGACTATTGAAGGTAAAAATTCGACAGTGCGATACACTCCTAAAGAAAAAGCAATTTTTTTTGACCTGATAAAAAATACAAAAACATAACTACAAATAAGAAAACTGACTCCGTGTCCAATTACAACAAAAGGAAATGTGGAAGAAAATCACTGCAGAATGTAATGCTTGCGATGTATCGCGCAGAGATGAACTGCAGTTGAAAAGGGATCTTCCATGTCCCCTTATATATATTTTAGGTAGTCGCGACTCAAAGTATTTGTCTTCGCAACTAGTTACCAGTATTACTTGTTGGTGGCACGTCACATTATTTCAACAAAAATACAAGTACCTCCTTTTGACATATTGGTTCTACAGTAACTGGAGCGGAGAGAGTAACCAGGGATTGAAATTTGTTTATAGCACGGTTCTGTTAAAAATGTTTTTGTAAGACAGGATTTGAACGTCTAGGTCGCTACGAATATTATTAAGATAAAACATGGTATAATTCATCAGTTTTTTTAGTTAATCCTCTAATACTTTGATGAAATCCACATAAATTGTTTAAATGGAACATATTTTTTTAAAAAGTATCAGGCTTATTGGAAGTTTTAGGCCGGTAATTATAAACGTCTTTCGAAGTACAACCAATCTCCCTCCACCCAAATTTGGTGTTTTGCACATTATAGACCTCTTCCAGAGAGCGGCGGATAGCCGGCGAACAACCATTCACCACCAAGTTTCCACTTTTTGGGAGATTGCAGGTGAATGACGGCCAGACCTCATTCGGCGAATCAGCAGCTGTTCTCTAGAGACCAGTTATGAAAAATGGCGAGGAATTTTAACGAATTCATGTGGCACATGGATGAAGTTGTCAACTATTGTGAATAAATAGACGACCAACGACATGCGCGACTACCCAAAATATATATTAGGGACATGGAAGATCCCTTTTCAACTGCAGTTCATATCTGCGCGATACATCGCAAGCATTACATTCTGCAGTGATTTTCTTCCACATTTCCTTTTGTTGTAATTGGACACGGAGTCAGTTTTCTTATTTGTACTGTTTTTTCAATGTTGCAAGATTTTGGCCCTTTGAGCTCAGACTGATTCAGCCTAAAAAAAAGTATCGGTTTCCTACATTAAACCACTACTCATCTCGAAAGTTTTAAAGTAATTCGATGATTTCTTCCATACTAACTCTTTCATTAGGCAGCTTCGTCCATTTTAAAACACGTTTGTTTACGTTCGTGTTTCCCACATTTACTAGTTGCGCCTCTGGTGAGTCTCACCGTAACTACTAGGCTCCGCCTCTTTTCAAATCGTCCATTGTGTTTGTAATCTCCAACGCAACGCTGTCCAATCGCTTTGCCCGCTGAAGGCATCGTAAGTCTTCAGATTTCTTCTTTAGTCTACTCTGTTTTAACTCTTGTATTCTTTGCAAACCGCGGTGAAAATTTGTGTGTTGATAAGAACTATATATACGTGTTTTATAATTTTTTACATTTTGCAGTGAGAATAAACTATTATTGAATTTTTTTTTTGTAAATACTGCTTGGCTGATATTTGGTGTAGATAATGATTTCAACTGAAGATAGCATTCTTTATGCTGTTTTGGCATTTTTATGGTTGGAATTCATATGGGAACTGTATTTGTCATTTCGTCAGGTAAGAATTTTTTAAACAATCTTTTAAAATCCTTTATTAAGGTTTCAATACGCAGTTTACGTAGTTTAATAGTCGCCGACGGTAAATATCTAGTCTAGCTACTCATCGTGTACCGGCCAAACTATTGATTTTAGACATATTATAGTTTATTGATGAAAAATGTTTCTAGTGACGTTCTAAGTAGCCCTACGTAAAATTGCTTTGTTAGGTTAGTTTAAGTTAGATTAAGTTAGGTCTAATCTAAGTTAGATTAGGCTAAGTTTGGTCTAATCTAAGTTAGGTTAGGTAACATTACCTTACCTAACATAACATTAGGTTAGGTAACCTTACCTAACATAACATTAGGTTAGGTAAAGTTAGGTTACTTAACATAACCTAAATTAACCTAACCTAATATTATTTAAACTAACCTAATCTAACTTAGACCAACCTAAAGTAAGTTAACTAACCTAACAACCTAACCTAAACTAACAATAACCTTAAAAACCTAACGAAAAACATTTTTATGTAGGAACACTTAGAACGTCCGTAGAAACATTTTTCGTTAATGACTATATGTCAAAACTAAATAGTTTTGCCAGTACACAATGAGTAGCTAAACTAGATATTTACCGCAATATTCTTCTGCTCCATGAGCAGGTACGTCACTAGGGAGGATAGTGCCTTTTTGTCAGATAAAAGAATACTCTGTGGTGAGAGTACTCTTATTACAGTGAATGCCCTGCTACGTAGAGGTGGTGAGTTGTCGGGCGGTGCTGAGTAGTTGTCAATGTGTCATCTGATTGGTGAATATGGCCATGACGTCAGAGTCATTGTGTTGTCGGGAACGGTGAGTGTCGGTGGAGATGGCCAACTTTTATCTCTCACAGACAACTCTCCAACAATCCAATTCGCTTTCATCAAATGACCACTATAGTGTTTTGAATAGCCATACATATTTGCACGAAAATGAAGAGCCATTAAGGTGCGTGTTTACGCACAATAACAATGAGGTAAAATAACAAAAGAACTAACTTAGTTGTTACAAGCAAAAAATAATTAAGTTCAGAACAAAACCATACAAATTTTGCAATTAGAAAAAGGAAAAAACGAATAGTGATTTGAGATGCCATCTGTCAGGTATTGCAAGAACTATACTACAACAGCAAAGCAACATCTCTTTGTAGCATGCAGCAAGGAGAAGTACGATGACGATCCGACTGCAACACGACGGCGACAATCTCAGTCTCAATGTTGCAGGGTCTTAAATGAGTACATGCGTAACTAAGGAGCTAGGAATAATAGCAATAAGTTTCACGTGGTTGGGAGGAGGATGGAGCAAGGGAGACAGTCTATACTTTGAGAATGGTCAGGGAGTGGAAGGTGTTGAGGGAGGAGCTGGCAATGATTAAGAGGATAAGCGAGTGAGGGAGTTCAGGGTGGGTTTGGAGGCAGAGGTAGAATTAGTTTTCCAAAGATGCTTGCCACAAAGCGAAAGCCCGATCACAAGCCTATATGATATTAATGTTTTTATTACCTTATGAGAGAACTTATGGGCCGATTGCACAGTCATATTGAGAGAAATCTAAGATCTCTCTGAGTGAACTGTGAGAAATATTCATTGCAGAGACGAAAAGTGAGTGAAATCGAAGGAAAAACTGAGAATTTCTTAGGTGTCCTTAGACCTTCCTTAAAGGAGCAGTTCAGCAAAAAAATCATATTTTTATTTAATACACTAAAAAAAGTTTGAAAAATCTTGACAAAGTCGGTTTTTGGCCGGTAAACATACGACGAACCGTTAAGCTGCCAGGCGGAGTTCAAGAAACATGTGATGACGTCACAACAGGGAGCGCGGCGTGGCACAAGCCGCAACCGCTTGTCTGATCTGATGGCAGTGCGTAGTTAGGCTACGTCAAGTGTGTACCGTGTACGCTGTCAGCGTTCTTGACTTTTAGTTTTGTTCCAGTTGATTGTTTTTTATAATTTGTGTAATGGACCCTTCCTTTCGGCCTTACCAGTATGAACCAAGGCACAGTGAGGAACAAGATGTTGATTCTCCAGTTCAAAATTATGAAACAACAACAGGTGGACGATCAAGGGACAGTGCTCTAACATGGTGTAACTGTGGCAACTGTGTTGTGATGACAACTGATGCTGAATGTGTGTGTTGTACAGAAAGTTATGTATTCAATAATCTTAGAGGTAGTGCCGACTGTATTACTTTCATAACAGCTTTGAAGCAGTTACTCTAAATATAGATACTCTCAACACTGCCCGACACTATATGATATTGAATAGTAGAGATCAAAGTGTAATTTGCAAATTGAGAAGCCAGAACAATTGCATGTGGAGACATGAATGTTTCTTACAAACAGTTTGTTTATTGGGTGAATGGGTGGAATACACTCGGTAAAAATGTCAGAAAAATAATTCCGGCCTGCACTGTAACAAAAATTAGGCAAACATTTCCAGACTCACGTAATACTTATACTGGTTTCAAAAGTAATGCACATGGGGACTATGAATATTTCGATTAACACTAGTCAATCCTCAACATATATACAGAGTGTAGAACTGTTACAAGAAATAACTTTACAGTGTTACATGCTATATATAGAATAATTTAACTCAAAATAATACAAATATTCTCGTAACTGTTGGTTTCAGATAAAGTGTTCAACGTGATATTAAATTTGTATGATAACGAAAATTATTTGCAACAAAAACTGTAACTATCTTATTTAAATTTATTAAAAACAACAAAAAAAGTCACGTTTAACTTGTCTACGAATTTTTTTTCTGAAGCTTGTGGTTTATGCTATTTCTTCAGATGGAAGTGTCAGTGGGACGTGGGACACACGCAACATTTTTAGGATCACTTACACAATATTTGTCCTCAAACATCGACAGTGCTTGTCCCATGGCAAGTTCAAGAACAGCTACTTGTGTTTTTTCACGCCACGAGTTACATTTTATTTTGTAAGTCTTTGCTTTGTTGCCTTAGAGAACTGCAAATTATAACCACACTGTTCTCGGTTGACATTATTATTATGATCTAAAATAGCCAACATTGATCTCGTAACCATTCCATTGTAAGGAAAATGCTTTCGTTTAGGTGTATATTTTAAACGTACATTATGGTATGACTCCAAATTACTAGTATGACAAAACTTATTCGTGCTCTTTAAATTAGTCAGAAGTTGTTTGTTCATGGCTATTTGTCTCAATAACTGATAATCATGTGAACCTTGTGTAAACCAGTCTTTATTTTCCTCCAGTGTGCCATGTTCACATTTGGTAAAGAAAACATTTCCATCCCATTCATGAATATTGCATACATGATTTAAAATTGAAGTAAATTTCTCAATCAGTTATTCTTCATTTCCGTTGCAAGTGGCTGACGACCACCATAGATGATTTACAATGCTAGTTTTTCAGGACATAAGTTGCCTTTAATTTTTTACCGAAGGTTTTTGCTACGTGCCATACATCAAACTGATGTTGCACGTTTTGAAATTCTTCCCTTAGTAATTTCCGAGTACCTTTATGTCGGTTCGATAAAAATAATGTAATTTTCAATACTTTAGACAACCCAGTTCAAAGCTGTTTACAGGCTGCTTTCTCCATATCCCAGACCGCCATCCCTTTCTGTAATACCAAAAAATCTAAAATTTTATTTGTTTTTACGTCCATTATGCTATATGTTAGAAATTTGGCACAAAATCCAGGCAAATCGTACTGTTCGTAACCAGATATCAACACCTCACTATCTTGCACCGTTGCTAATATCTGTTCCTGGCATTTGAAATAATTGTACCGAATAGTTGGTTCAATAAATTGTTTGACTACACTGTAAAATGTTGTTTTTCCCATAAATTGCAAATTCAATGTTTTACAGAATGTTTTAAATAGTATATCAAAACCAATTCCACACAGGTATAATGCAGAAGCGATTGCAACTGCTCCAATATGGCGTTTTGCTTTGCGGGGTTCTGATTCCCACACAAATATGTGATTATTTTGACAGTGTGTCACAATTTTAAGGGATGTAGCATACATTGTTTTCCTAATATTAGTAACTGGAGAATGGCAAAAATTACAGAAACGAAAAAGTAAGCTCAGACACTGCCAAAACACAAAAAAAGCTTTGGGTGTATTTCCTGTTTCCATTGTTGAAAGATTCTCACCTTCATTACTCTCATCTTCTTCACTTGTTGATGCAATATATGATTCTTCTAGATCTACCCCATCTTCTTCACTACTGTCAACGGTTAAACAACGCAATACTTCTCTACCTAACTCACACTGAATATATTTCTCACACGCGTGGTCTAAAAGTAATTCTCAAGTGTCACAGTTATACTACTTACTGATAACAAGTGTTCACTACTACTTGTGCTATCAATACATTCATCAACTCTCTTCTTTCTTACATAAACCGACATTGTTGAAGTGCGAGAGCTGCTTTTTTGTCACTTTCTTCTGTTTCTCCTCTTAGTAACAATGAAGGTACTGCAGTTCGTTTTAAAATTCGTTTACATTTCATGTTGGGCAACAATCGTTTCAGTAAACACGAAGAATCAAACGCGTCTTCGGAGAAATGTTGGAACACACAATACTCAGTTTGGAAGGTTTAAAATTATGTCTGTTCACTCTCTGCTCCCATGCTTTAAACCGTTTCGGAGACTTGTCACAGTTGGGAAAATAGTGAAACGGTAAAGCATTATTACTTTCCCGTTTTCGTCGAATAGAATTGCAACCAAAAACACAACACTGATCTGGCATTTTTTTATAACCTACGTTATAAAATTAAAATACCTAACAGGCACAAAATAACTGCAAGGATGACACTAGACAAGTGCTGTTTAGAACACGCGCGCTGTGTAATACTGAACGCACTCGGCGCGACGCATGCATGCCTCGTCCGGCCAGCCACTACCTGTTATGATGTCACTACTCGTGCAGCAAATATAGTTTTTCGCTTGTAATTCGAGAATGCAATATTGTACAACTCTGCAGAAAAAAACACTCAAATTCTAATTTTTTTTTTCTTTATTTATTACAATCAACTTGTTTTCAAGCCGAACTACTCCTTAAGGCCGCGGTCTGTGGAAAAATTTCGACACTGTTTAAAATAAGTACTTTTGAAAATATGATATGGTTAGAGGTCTCAGAGTGATGTCTGAGACAGCGCCGCTGGCCTGTATATAGACCGTGTGACGCGTGAAAAGCCCGCAGTTGTGAGACAGGTTTGGGACGAGCAGGGTGTAATTCTTTACTCCGTAAGATGCACGCGTAAGAGAAGCCTACCCCGCTCCCCCTCCTACTGCTCCCACCCCCCTACCGCAGCAGCAATGTTGCCAAACGTACCGTATGGCCGGCTGACCTGCGCGCGCATCCCTAGTCACACTTCCACGCAGTTGTTCATCTCGCGCTCCAGTGTCTCAGCTGGGCTCGCTCAGCCGCCTTCCTCCAGCGTTTCCTTCCATCGCGTTGTTCCAACTGCTGACATCACGCGGATGGCTGAGTATAACCACGAGTCCTGTTGCCGCTATAGCGTGAACAAAAAAATTGACACTTACCACATCAGAAATCTGAAATATTTAATCAATTGACTTAATAAATGTATACAGCGTACTAATGAACTATTCTGGTAATTGCTATTTTTTTCTTTTATTTTTCACCAGTCTCTTGTTCGCTAATAATAAGGGAAAATTGCAAGGAGAAATATAACAGTGAGGATTATGTTTTTGGAGATATATTATGAGATAAGGATTTGGCGGGGTTGGGGGGGGGGTGTTGTGGCAGAAGACAAAAAAGTGTATTTTTTATGCTTGTATCGAATAATTACTGAATCTGTATTTTTAACACAAAATGAAGTGACGGAATGAGAAGGGCGAGGGAAACGGGAGATCCTCGATAAAACCCGCCGGCCAATAACGTCCGCCTTGTTTTCCACATGCAAAAAAACTGGCCATGAACTCACCAAGGATCGAACCCTGATCGGCAAGGTGGGAGGCAAGAGGTCTTACCTCTTGACCACAGTGGCCCCATTAAAATTAAATAGAAAAGCAGTAGAGGAACACAAAGGGCAGTATGAGTTACAATAACATATTTTAAGTACAATACAATTGATAGCATACATTCTATTTTAAAATATTATACATGTCAATACCATGACAGTTATATAAAAGTATTTTTGCAGTCACTGCTCGTGCATTTAAATTATGGCGTGATTGTACTGTAGTTAATAAGTAGTGTTATCCAAGGTGGGGGTGGGTAGAATTAATTTACTTGAGGTGCTAAAGTAAAGTTTTCTCACAGAGAATCCATTGGAAAAAAAAATTCTGTATTAGTTTTTCCCTATTTTACAAAATATCGACTCCAGTTAAACAATATTTTTTACTTGAATATAAGAAATTAACATATATGTTGTGTGTGGTTTTTTTTTTTTTAGAACCATTCAGTTACACTCTCTCTGCACTCGAAAATAGAATAATTAAACAGAATTATGCAGATCGTCAGTGAATTTTTTCCGCTTTTAATTTGTTGAAACTGTAACATCGGGCATCTGTAGACAACTACAGAATGCATCACGGAACTGAGTTTATTTATTGACATAATAAACATTACAAATTGAATCTGCAACTCTATGAATGTGAACCCATATGTACATAAATTATTTTAATTCTGCTGCTATTTACTCATTGCTGTGACATCAAAAGTGTTTCTACGAAACAAATTAAAGAAAATAGTACAAAGTCTACTACATAAGGAAGACATGAAAATTTATAACATTATCAACATTATACACTGTGTATTTATTAGACACTTTTTAACGATTTGATTTATTGTTTCCTATATAGATTGTTACTAGTAATAAAAAAGAATGCCTTAAATGTAACATTTTAATTCACCATACATAGACAGTTGATAAAAATTTACATCACACAAACTGAAGAATTTCATTGTATGCCTGTGGTAATGACGTCAGGTTACAAAAATTGATTTTTGATTTATAAAAAAGGAACAGAAAAATGAACTTGCTTGCTTACTTTACAAATACTAGTACAATATTTCACAGATATTTCAAAAATATTTAAAAGAAAAAGAATTCAATTTTATGACTGCACTTACTCATTCCTCACCATTCCTAATTTCAACGTAACAGCAGATTTGCTAGTAAAATGTTTTTTAACTTATTTCATTTGTAGAATTTCTAATGATTCTAATATACAACGTTGGAAAGTTGCTGTTCGATAATGTTGTAAATAACTGAAAATATACATCCAAAATATTGTCTCCTATTATAATTTCAGGACTTATTGTGTACATTAATTACATTAGATTTTGTAAGGTGTTTGATTTCAAAGCACTCCGTGAAAATCTATTATATAACTATATACATAAAGTTATGATGGTCCATAATGTTACTTCGTCTTTAAAAAAAAGTACACAAGATTTTGTTATATGTACTCAAGACTGTCAGCAAGCTTGCAAAAATTAAAAAAAAATTATACCCACAACAAATGTACAATGTGTAGGCCTAAGTGTTCACATAATATCTCTATATTAAATATTTATCTTCATTAGTACATGTTGACTCAGAAACTCACACCCTAAACTACTCAAGATAAAAACACGAAACTCTTGGTACCATAATGTTTGGTAACACAAATCTCTTAACAAACTGTACGGATATGGATTTTTTTTTTAGCAGTTCTCTTAAGGAAGAATTTCGCACAATACAGCAATTGTCTCATAAGTGAAGTATGTACACTGGAAATTTTTTGGTATGGATGAGACTCTAATGTGAATACTTGAGGGTTGAACTAAGCACTGGATTATCCCATTATCTGTGAAAAAGGGGGGGGGGGTAATATTTCCGGCCTGAATTTGAACCATTATTCAGATTTTAACTATGTGCAAACAATGGAATCAGCATGCTGAATGGCCAACAGAGAATGGGTCAACTTGATCATTTAAACACAATCTGTATAGTGTTCATTTCTTATACAAGATATTCTTTCCTAGACTCTTTGATACTTTCTCGACTTTTCTTGTAATGGTGGTCATTCTTTTATCAGAACTCAACTTGGCTACTTTTAATGGAGACTCACCTAACAACTGACACGCTATATTTACATTTTCTGTGGTTTGCGATTTGGGTTCATAATCTAAATCACTGCTGTCACTTGCACAACTAAGATCAGATATTCTTGTCCAACAGTTTGTACATAAAGATTTCCCTGGAATAATTGTAATGTTTTTCACTTTAGCTTCATTATATTTTTCAATAGTTATTTCTCTAAGAGATTTTCTAATACCTTTTTTATGTATGAGAAATGGATCTGAACAAC
>PNEQ01106387.1:0-10508 GCA_003012365.1 Medauroidea extradentata
GTAAACTCCCCACCCTCCACCAACTACCCCAAACCACCTCCCTTCCTTCGTTTTCAGTAGCTATTCACCCCACCTCCCCAAAGAAAACCTGTCTAGCAGGGACTCGGAGAGGCCGCTTTACACGATGGTGCTACAAGACTTGCAGAGCCCTCATGCGGCAGAGAAACACAACTGCGGCCTCGGAGCCCCCCGTTAAAGAGTGCGGCCTACCACAGTTTTTATTGCCATTTTTTATGTTTTATTTGTACCCGATACTTTTTTCTTATTTTAGACATAAAATGAGAGTAAACTTGGCTCTTATGAAATTTTTTTATCTCTCATAGTTTTCGCGTAATGGCTTGTTAAAGTCAAAAAATTTTGTATGTTTCCATTTTAAGGA
Organism: Medauroidea extradentata; assembly: GCA_003012365.1. Taxonomy (NCBI): domain Eukaryota; kingdom Metazoa; phylum Arthropoda; class Insecta; order Phasmatodea; family Phasmatidae; genus Medauroidea; species Medauroidea extradentata. The sequence continues at coordinate 380 of PNEQ01106387.1, forward strand.
CTACACTAAAACCAACTGACATACAAAACTGAAAAAAAAAAAAAAAAATCACAGGGGATAAAGACGTCGCAAGCTACAATTCATGCACATAAATATAAATAATAATTTTTTTTGTTTAAAAAAATTGCTGCAATATAAAATTAAAATTTGTAAAATTCAATATTTTTTCAAATACAAAAATATTTTACTTTGTGGTTTATCGTAGTTGAATTTGTAGGCAACAACATCGATATCCACTGTAAGTGAGTTGTTTTAAGGCCGTATCTATGAACGGCTTTCGAATGGCAACTGTTATCCCCATAGAGAAAGAATTGGTGAGCAGTTGCTTTTCATTCGAAAGAGGTTTATATATTCCACCCTTAGTGTCGTCCTTAAAACGGAAAAAACGCAAATTTTGGCTTTAATGAGCTATTACGCAAAAACTATGCGAGATGAAAAATATTTATAATAGTAAACGTTAGTCACATTTTGTGTCTAAAATGAGAAAAAAATAACTAGTACAAATTTAGAAATAAAAATATGGAGATAAAATTTGTGATAGACGCGCCCTTTAGGTGCCTGCCTGGACATTGTTTGTGCGTTTGAGGTCCTAAAAGTGAGGAAATGGTAGGTTGACACTACATGCGCATTACGCCTTATGCTAGCCTCTAGGCGGAAGTCACTGAACTTGTGTGCAATCTTCAAGTTTCTGCGCCAAGATCTTCTAACCTGTAAAGAAGCGCAAAAACGATAATTTTCGGGCGTTAAGAAATATAGGTGTAATGCACTTTGAATGTAATTCCTAAGCAGAGATAGTTAATACGCGTTGAGCAGTTATCAAATAATCTGGTAAGGATCGCAGCTTTGCAGGCCGCTCTGTTCTCTGTGTAGGCGGACACCTTAAGGGCGTTCCCGTGGCAAAAACGGGTAATTTTATATTTGTACGACGCAGTGTTGGTTTTACAGACTTTACTTTTGACTACATTTTCCACTCGCGAATATTTTTTAACTCTCATAGTCTTCCCATAGCTGCATGCCAAAGTTAAAATTTGCAAGTTACTGGAACATGCTAATAAAAAAAAACCAACTTACTTACGTAAATGAAATAATTTACACTGAAATTAGATAGTATGGGTCATGTGCTAAAATATTTAAAATCCCACAGAGCAATTCCTTCGAATTAATAAAAATCTAAAAATAACGATAATTTTCTTCACATGAGGCCATTTTTTTTTAAATTACAAAGGGACTTAGTTACATGGTTTTAAATATTTTAGCACATGGCCCATACTATCTAATTTCAGTGTGAATTATGTCATTCGAGTTAGTCTGTTGGTTTTTGTTATTAGCATGTTCCCGTAACTTGCAAATTTTGACATTGACATGTCACTATGGGAAGACTGTGAGAGGTAAAAAAGTTTCACGAGAGGAAAATGTTGTCAAAAGTAGCGTCTGCAAAACTAACACGACGTCGTACAAATTTAAAATTATGCACGTTTGCCAGTGAATACACTTAACTTGAACGACGTGGCCAATGAAACACTAGAGAGAGAGAGAGAGAGAGAGAGAGAGAGAGAGAGAGAGAGAGAGAGAGAGAGAGAGAGGAAACGCGTCAGCAATGCGTCATATTTCGCGAGGTTGCGCATGGCTTAAGGGCGTTCAAGTGGGGAAAAATTCATAATTTTATATTTGTATGAAATAATGTTAGTTTTGTAGACATTACTTAAGAGTACATTAACCTCTAACGAAAAAAAATTAGCTCAGCCAGTTTTCCCGTAATGTCACTCCAACGTCAAAATTTGCATATTTTTACTTCATACAAAACTTGAAAACCAGTAAATATAATGAAATGGAAAAAAATCTCATCAAAACTACACGTCACCGTCTACGGATTGAAGCATATACAAACCAATTATAAAATATTTTTGTGTTTAAAATAAATTTCTAAAAGTACCAAAAAAATTAAAATTTAGAAATTTTTTATTTGACATAAACATTTTTTGTAACGGGTTTTATATGCTACAAGCCATAGACAGTAACACGTAGTTTTGACGTGATTTTTTCCATTTCATTATGTTAACGGGTTTTCAAGTTTTGTATGAAGTAAAAATATGCAAATTTTGACTTTGAAGTGCCATTACGGGAAAACTTGATGAGCTAATTTTTTTCCGTTAGAAGTATGTGTACTCTCAAGTAATGTGTACAAAACTAACACTATCTCATACAAATATAATATTATGTTGTTTCCCCACTTGGACAACCTTAACAGGCAGCAAGTAGCCGCTGTCAAATGGTGACTTTTGTCTGCTAACTTACTTACCATTCTCTAAAGTGGAGTAGAGAAGTTGATCAAGAGGCCGTCAGTTGAAAATTCGAACACAGGTAAATTTCAGTCGGGTTAAATTTTTAAACACCCGAAACTAGAAATTTTGACTGACCAACCATACCGTCCTGAGTTTTCGAAATCATCTTTAATAATTTATAAGAACTGAACACCTCGCCTCAGCCATTGATATCCCGAGAAAATTCGCTGACCAACGCCACCGCTGGTCGGTGGGTTTTCTCGGGGATCTCCGGTTTCCCGCGCCCTTCATTCCGGTGCACCATATTCACATATCAACCCTCATCAGCGTTGAAGTAAACTCGCTTAAGCCTAACGTGTTTAATTGACCGTCACTGAGGCACATGAACAGGGGAGGACAAGACGTGAGCCGCATGGCCTATACACACGACTGACGTGCTTTGTTTTCCTAGTGATCTCATTATGTGCACTTTAATGACGTTGGTGTCGCAAAAATTCATTGTTTTTTATTTGTCCCAAAACACTGTTCAATTTTTATACGTCCCAAGATAAATGCATTAGGTCTCACAGTTTTTACATATCACTCATCAAATTCGCTAAATGGCCGTTGCGGCGTAGCCAAAATAAAAAAAATAGTAATTACTATGCAGGTACAAGATAATTCATATTTGTAATTACAAAGTGTTAATTTTTTTTGTATTTTTTAAAAATTTATAAAATTAGTAAATTTTTGCTTGACTTTCAGTTGTGGCTGTTACTGAAATTTTTATAACTAACTTTTGTCAAACAAGTCATAAATCGCATTAAAACACTGCCTTTCAGTTAATTTAATTTTGATTTCTTTAGTAAGTAATATTTTTTGCTGCGTCGCAATGGGGCCATTTTGTGGTTTTAATAGGTGATTATGCAAAAACTATGAGGCACAATTTTATTTTATTTGGGCACATGGCATGTTATCTGATACGTAAAATTTGAACAGTATCTTGCACAAATATTATCATTTTTATTGGTCCAATGCTCTTACCGATGATCCTACAATTTCATTTGTGGATAGTACAAAGTGTAGGCCAACTTAGGTATTTTTTGAGTTACAACATATAAATAAGTCGTTCTTACTCATTTTGAGAGAGCTCAAATGCATATTTTTCAATAAGCATCCTGCAATATTTCAAATATACAACTATAGTTTGAAGTATATTAACTTGTTATATATAATTCTTTCAAATATTTTTGAAAATATAGGCAAAAGACTAATTGGTCGGTAATTTTATGTCCTTGTATTGGGAATAAGTTTGCCAGTTTCGCGTAAAACAACAGACGTGATACGCTACAACATCGTTCATGTGCCAAATACCAAAACGTGTTCACTTAATTTATGTACAGAAACACACTTCCTGGATATTAAGACGTATTTTTGTTTTACTTATATTATCGTATCACTTAAACTTTACAACATTTCTTATCAACTGTGCAGCTGACAAAACGGTAATTTACTGTGCTGATTAAGAGTTTCTTTACTAAAGCCACGCGGAGAAATACAATATTATATTTGCTTCGCTATTTAAAGGCTATTATTGCTCTTGGTGTGGCATGCGATTTCACAGGTACCGGTTAACTGTTGAAAAGAATGACTGTGATTCTTTCTCACGGGGCCGCCTACCACACGCTTCAAATGCGTTGAAACGTACAAGGAAACACGTTTTTGCAAACCTATTCCACATGCGCCTATTGTGCGGACAAGAACATAATGTCATCATTGAGATACAATGCACATTAAAACATTGCTTCTAAGCTCCAACATAGCTAACATGGCCTTTTCAGGCCTTTTCAGGCACTTCAAAATGTTCTAACCGGACTTATGTTGTATCTCATATAGAATCGTACTCTGAACTCTGCAACAGAATTCCACCAATATAATAGATCACAGTTTAAAGTCGCTTAGTAAAAAAGGATCGGAGGTGACCGTGCACGCTAGTTTAGTGCTTGGCTCGTTGTGGAATAATGCGCGCTTCAATGTCGCCCTTATAGCTCCGTCTATTCTGAGCCTCTAAAGTGCAGGTGAGCATCGCCCTTAAAGCCAAGCCTGGTAGTCTTACAGTGACAGTGAAAATATTTTTAAAAGCAAGATAATGTTCACATCGAAGAATCCCTACATTGTTTAGTTACAATTGTATCATAATTTTTGCCTACTTTATTTTTTTGGTAGCAGTAACACTCATAGTTTTTTTATTATTTTTTCATTCACAGTATCACCAATTTTCATATGAATAAATCAAGATCAAGCACAATTATTTTTTGTGAACGAATTGTGAATTATTTTGCAAGACGCCTACATAGAATTGCGCATAGTATGGGTTATTGTAGTCTTGAATATTTTCAAAGCATTCCGTTAAGAAAGTTTGGAGTTTTTTGCACCAAAGTAAAAAATACAACAAGCTATCATGGCCTCAAAGTAAAACTCAGGTGTAATAAATAAACTGACGTCAACAGATTCACTTAGCCAGAGGGTGCTAACTTCGCTACCGGCTCGTAAATTAGCAACTACGCTGCAGGTCATCGTGTAATTTCTCCTCGGTTAGATTAAAAGGCTTTGTTAATTGACGTAGTGTTGTTAATCATATTACGCAATGTCAGTCTAAAATTGTCTTATCCTTCCTTTGCTCACAGTGCCAACTGGACTAAACTACTTTACAACACAAAACACTAAATGTAGTTTATTACAACTGTGTTTTGTGACAGTTCTCAACTTGATAAGTTCTAGTGAAGATGTGCACAGTTAAAGTTCTTATTGTAAATATTTCACATCAGCAGGCAATTAAAGCAATTCTTATAAACAACATTTGACACATTGTGAATATGGTAATCTGGCGTCTTGCTCACTAACACCCGTATTGGTGGACATGTTTACAAAATAATTAATTCCTTGAAAACAGAAAACAACAGGATTGAGGTAATATCAAAGTAAACCTTTGTAAATGGTCTCGACATAGATTAACAATCTGACAATAAATTGCTCATTACACTTCCGTGCCAAGAACAGCAACGAAATTCACTCCACAACATTGTTCATCCAGTCTAAAAATTTAATAACGTCATTTACTTCGCGGAAAGGATTTGATGTCAGAGAAAGGTTTCACGTGGCTGCGAGTATTTTTTTTTTTTTTGTTTCAGTTACGCAACATTCAATAGTATTTACATTTTAAACTGTTTCAGTGACGCATACAATAAACAAATGGTTCTGCTACAAGTTCCAACGTGATTATTACTTAATACCGTACATCGTATTAATCAGGGTAAACTGACCCTATATTATATATTGTGTTAAACCACGTTACGGGCTTCACAAAATTTGGAAGGATCTGTACATTGAGTTCACAGAGAGCAGGTACGTGTAGTGTCGACAGTAAGCGACAAATGTATCAAAAATGTATGATCACAATTAAAATGTTTTACATATTTGTACTGAAGTTTGAAGCCTTAGTTTCCCGAACTAGGGTAGGTTTAATCTTTTTTCAGTTCGCATTTTCGTGACAAACATGCAGGCTGAATTTGTATTCGTTTCATATGACATACGCGTAAGATTTCTCAGAAAGGTCGTTTGTCTGACTAAGCTACAAAACAATCTGCAGATATTCGATCTTATGGATGTTACTTAAGCGTTCGCAATGTTTTAATTTCGTTTAGGTACACATACCTTCCAAGAGTGCTTTTCTTGTCCGACTGATGTATGTTCAACTATCTTGGGCTATCTTCTTGAAGGCGAAACATTCTCAAAGGATTGCGAATTTTGATGAATTTTCAGCCCGCGGGCTGGTTTCAACATCCGGGGGAGGGGGGACTGTCATTAATTCTACTACAGGTTAGAAAGATCTATGTTAAAAGTTTGCCAAAGTACAATTTTTGCCGCACGTTGCATTGATTTGAAAAAGGGTTCATACTAACAAATCACAGAGCTTTGGTAAATATAAAGTTACACGTAGTAGATAAATTAAAAGCCGAAATAGGTCAGTTTCTCCCATTTAAATTGAATTAATTGGTAGCTCCCTTTGGTAAGCCAACTTAAATGTAATTGTTCTACGGTTTCGTATTTTATTAAATCCGTTAGCGATAACTGCAGCACACAATTTTTCCATGTGCCGTACTTCCCCATAAGGCAACACGTTGTCTTTCCACCCTGTAGAACAACTAACCGTAACGTGCCTAAGTGAAGATGAAACTAAGACGGTTCACCAATGTCTTCCGCCAGATAGATATAGGATGTGACAACAACGCAACACCTTAGTCCTAAACCCGGGGAAGTAACTATAAATTCCCCCCTCCCCCAAACCAGGGCTGATTATCGGACCCGGGACTTTGGCCCACCAGCCAGGAAGGAACTTTCACTGAACTAAGCGGTCGGCATCTTAAGGGCTTGTTCCCGAGTTTTTTCAGACTGGTGCCCAACTAAAATACTTTTTAACCAAAAGTTTTGAAAAAAATTTAGTCTATGTGCAATCACACGATGCACAATACTGTGGACGCGTTTTTTAAAATAATGTACCATTCGCCAGCAAAAAAATAATTTCCTTAATTTTTGCTTATTTTCACGTCGAAAAACGTGGTACTTTGGGTAATGAAATCTAAAAATCCGTTCAGTATAATTCTACAAAAATTTCAGCTACAAATTATAACGTATAAGTGTCACAACTATGCAGCGAAATTTTGATATGAGTATTAGGTAGCATAAAAAAAAATATTTTCAAAATCACTGCAAAACTCTGTAACAAGACCTTAAAGACGTAATACTAACATTAAAACCGCAAAATTCACCGACAGGCTATTTTAAATACCATACAAACATGCAGAATATTTTTCTTCATAAAATTATTGTGAAACAATGGAAAGTTGTAAAGACGCGAGCCAGACAACGGAAAACAAATAACTTACTTAAGAATGCGTGATAGATAAATAAAGGCTAAAAACATCAATTTATTTCTACGCTTTTTTCGAAGCCAATATGGACAAAATACTCAATGACAATCCCAGATAATGGTATTTGTCAACTTTATGAGTAATTATTTATCTAGATTTACTAATTCGTTACGCGCGATCTCTTGCGCCGCAGTTAAATGCACGAGATTCCGACGACAGAGATTGTGTCTCGGAAGTTCGTAACACTGGAAACAATTTTCTTTAAAACGTTGGCTAAAACTATTGTCTAAGATTGTTATTGTTTAATTTTCGCAAATTGGCTTCAAGAAACCTACAAGATTAATGCTTTTAGCTGACATGAGTGAGTGAGAGATTTTTTGTTAAGCGCATAACATCGAGGTCTTTAACGGGGGAGGGGGGAACATGAGGTGAGTATGGAGCAGCACCGGAGTGAAAGGCCGGGAGAAACCCGCCGACCAACGGCATCGTAGAGCACGATAATAAAGTTCTTCAGTAGCCGCCGTCGTGGACGGTTCTGTTTTTTTAATCTTGTGTCGGGAATTCGGCACATTGCGTGTTTGTGATGTCCTGTAAGTTTCTAGAGTGTGAGAGTGTTTTCTGTTAACGGATATTGGTTCTAATTATTGATTCGTTTCGTTTATTGATTGTAGTTATTGGCCGTGCGCGAAAGCTAGAGGCCATTTTTCGCGTAAAAAAAAGTCCAGCACGTTCCCCCATGCGAAAACACGGGGACCAATCCCGCCGGGAATCAAACCCGGATCGCCTTAGTGCGGGGTGGATGGTCTGACTCTTCGGCCACCGCGGCCCCAGTACCTCACATGTAGATACAATTATGTAGACAATGCACGTGACTGGATTGGACGCGACAAAAACGTACTGCATTCACTAAAATACGTCATGAGTGGCAATACGTTTTATTGACAGAACTCAGGTTTACATTGTACTTCTTTCGTTTGTATCAAACTAAAGTTTTTTTTTTTTTTTTTTTTTTTTTTTTTACGGAAGCCGAGCGAGATGGAGCAGTACTAAACGACTTCACTTGTGCTCGGGAAGTGCTGGATTCTGGATTCGATTATCGATCCGACAATCCTGAGTCTAATTTCCCGAAAATCCCTCAAGGCTAATTAAGAAATGGCTCCTTAATTTAATAAATGTAATTGTGTCTTCCTGATTCTCTAGGCCTCTGTATCCGTGTTTAGTGACTCTACTGTCGATGATATGTTCTTTTCCTACAACCCACCTGCCTATCTTGTAATATGCACTCAAGTTTGAAATTTTGGGTTTAAGTTATGTCGGGAGATTTAGAAGAGTGTGCCTGGCGTGCGTGACGTCAGCATCAGTCACCATATTGGAATACAATTTTATTTTCATGTTTTTTCTTTTAAGAAGAAAAATGTCATCTCTGCTATTACAGCGCAAATTCAATTTACTTTGCACCCCAGTATTAGCAAGGCAGTTGAACTTACGGCGTATTTGTAGACTGTAATCAGTCACACAAATTAAGAGCATAAGCAATTATTTTAAGTAATTTTGGTCTACAATGTCAAGTGCAGTGTTAGGGACAGTGACGTGTAGTGATCATAAACAGTGTAAGCTGGTGTTTTCTCAGCACTGTACAGTGTCAGTACAGACAGCAGAAACCTATATAACAAACACACAACTGTGTACAACGTAACATAATGCGGCCAATCATGACTTAGCTGCAAGCCACCCGTTATACACACATGTGACGTCTGCAGCACAACTACGCCTGAGAGGAAGTAAACAAGTTCAGTTGGGAACAAACACAGCTTACCTTGCAACGTATCCACCACACGCCACTGGTCTGTAGGCCTACTGCAGCACTAGATTAAAATAATTTTCGCTATAGTCACAAATCCCAATTTTTTTCTTCGAATTTAATAAAAGTGAAAAATTAATTATTCCAAAATGGCAACTGAAAAAGATCCTTAGGGGACCTTCCTACATAGGCTGCATGTGTGTAAGGCAAGAGCGGTAAGGGTGCCACTAACCGACGTATGTAATACATTATCGCCTCTCCGCTCAAGCTACTCAGATGGCGTGCAGTACCTTACGATTATCCTTTTTCCTATGGGACTTTAAGCGGTTACCAAATTATTTTATTTGGAAGCAGCATATTTCAAACTCTAACGCTTTTTCCTGTACTTATGTTTTTCGAATCCGGTTGTAATTTTTCCAAATACGACAGTCTGTAAAACCCATATTTGGCCATTTTGAAGAGCCCTAAAATTATGTTTCTAATAAACGTGCCAAATGTTTAATACTATAGCTACATAGTTTGAAGTATGTGTTCTTTACGTAGATATATAAATATAGTGGAAGTTAAATAGTTTCATCATTCTTAAAAAAAATAGCCGTAACTCACTGCAACGTGTTTGAAACTGAGGTAGGGAGGCCCCTTAAGGACATGCTCTCTTTGGTCTACATTTTTCACGATAGTTATTTTAAGACTAAACGAAAGCAGATATCACATATCTAGAGGTACGTAAAGTTCGCAGGTACATTCCAGGTCAGGTTGAACGCCAATTATTTATACTTCGTTTTCATGTCTGTGATTTGCTGGCGGCTGTTACGAAACGCGTTTTACTACTGCAAGCCAGTAGTAAATGAGGAAATAATGCGAAGTGCTATCGCTTGCTACCTGCTTGTACGGTTATAAGCCAATAGATAATCGATTGTGGCCAGTGGGTGTATAGGACCTTTGAATATATATACTGGGTAGAAGTCGCGAAAGGATAGGAAAAACTCTACGCGTTTGAGGAGAAGCTTGGATAATCCACCGCTGCAGTGCGCTGCTATAACACCTTGTATCGTCTTAGTTGGTAAATCGCACGCTAGAGCGCTGCACAGTCACCCGCCGTCATTCATGACGTTTGCACCCCAAGCGACAGCGAC
>PNEQ01106388.1:0-10507 GCA_003012365.1 Medauroidea extradentata
TGACAACAAATAAAGGTATAGACCAGAAGAACATAAAGATAACTAGTAAGCCTGCTGATTCGTTCGTTAATTGAGACGACATTCGTCGCAGCGAGGAAGCCACGTGTGATAAGTGACATACTATACTGAATTATGCAAAGATAAATTGCCGAGTTGCTTTTTTTTTATCACACCATGACAGCTTCTTTACTGCGCATCATATGTCGGCTTATTTTTATAAACAGGAAGGATACTGTAGAAGGGGAGAGCGAGAGATTATCTCTGGAGAAATACAATACAGCAGTTATGTGATAGCGGTGTATTTTGCCGTTCTCACGTTACTGAGTGAAAAGCGAGTACTCGGAAACCATATGATTAATCGATTTTTTCAATGTAGATCGGAAATATAATCGATTATATGAATCATCCGATTCTGCCCATCACTACCTGATAGGTAGTTACCAATAATGTTGTTCTTTTCACTGTAATTTTTAGTTTTGCTATCAGTGAATATTTTAATGCAGTATTTTGTATAAATATCAGTGTTGAGTGTGACATTTGACATAGGTTTGCTAGTTAATATTTTACGAGAAAGAAGTAGTATGGCACTTACAGCTAAGGTGATGGTGGCATGAGGTGAGGAGCTACCCAAACAAAAATTTCATCCCTAGGAATCCAAACCTGAATTCGTACTATGGTGCAGTACACTACCTACTATGTATGTACCAGAGGTCACCACAATCTAACAAACTAGAATGCATGACAATACTAGGTATATAAATGAGCACTGTAGAATGTGTATAAACAGACAATAGGATATAATTAGGCTTCTTCCGTTTGGTGTTAAACAGGTGTGTTTCAAACCCACAACTCCGTATGTGCATATGACTCCATAGCTATAATGGCCACCAACGGAAATAATTATAAACCTCTGACAATTATGCAATATCCTAATTGTTGTGTCTGTTCATGTAGATCACAAGTAAACATACTAGCCGAGCCGAAGGTCAGAAGCAACTGGCTCGGGCCAGCGCTAGTCAAGGTTTACCAGCTGACTGTATGACGTCAGCAGTACCAACATACAAATAGGTCAAGGCCATAACACCTCTTCCGTCTTAAAAGGAAGACAAAAGTAACACAAATTAAATATTAAAACTGTACTCAGATCAAGTCCTAAAATAGGTTTGTGTCATGGAGTTGCACTCATAGGTACCGTTGAGGAGGCCGGGATATTCGCCCAGATCTTGTAGTAGTAGTAGTCGTCACCATAGTCTGACCATTGGGCTGTACACCAGTCATTCTGCTGCATGATGCTCCTCTATTTATGGTATCCTGGGAAAAACCTGAAAACCTGTTTAACGGTGACGATGGTGTAGAAGCAGTCCCAGATGGTTCTGAATTGCCTCCGCAATTCAAAGATGTGGTCTCATCATGGACATCAACTGTAGACGTTAATAACTGTTGTCTAGCTATGACTGGACATCTCTCCACCACCATCAAAGGATGTTCATTCTGACCTGAGTTTGACTGCTTTTCAACTACACTACTTGAAATCTGTTGTTCATTCGTAAACGAGCTCTTGGTTAATGATTATTGCCGCTGTAGCGGCAGTTCCAGGGTATTATTCTTTTTCAAAGAAGACTGCAAATTGTCGTAAGAAGGAGGCTCAGGAATATCTTCGCAGAGATCATTAACGAATCTATGACGTAAATCATCTGCTGAAATATTCCTGAACAGAGCACCATCATCCATCTTACGTGATATGCTCTTGCTCCCGAGTGTTCATGTATTACTCCAGGTAACCAATCTGATTTTACTGTGCTATGTTTCAACATCCAAACCAGTTCACCCATATGGAATTTAGGAGAAATTGACGATGTACTTCTACTGCAATGGGATGCAGGGTGCAGCTGATTAAGATGAGTTCGGAACTTTCTTCCCATAGCTTCAGCAGGAGTTCGACCAGTAGACTGTGATGGTCGTGTTCGCATTGCCCATAAGGTTCGTGCAACCCGAACATGAATGTCAGTAACGTCAAAGTTTAGCATTAATTGTTTGACCGTTTGTACAGTCCTCTCGGCTAAACCATTGGAAGATGGGTGCCATGGTGGTGTATATAAGTGACGTGTTACATTTTTTTAAGGAACTCATTAAATTCTTCTGACATAAATTGTCGTCCATTATCAGTGACTATGATTACTGGCTTGCCATAATCTGCCAAAATGTACCGCATATGCGTTACAAGTGTTGACGCTGTCAGGTTCGTCATTACTTTCACAATTTGCCATTTAGAATAGGCATCAATTACTATCAATAAATCATGTCCAAGAAAAGGTCCGGCATAATCAAGATGTACTCTTCCCCATGCACTCTCAGCTCGCGGCCATGGACATACAATAGAACGTGGAGATGCTTTTGCCACTGAATGACAGGCTTGACACAACTTCACCTTATTAATAATGTCAGTATCAATGTTTGGCCATCAAACAATACTTATAACTAAGGCCTTGCTATAATTCTCACCTTGATGTGTTGCATGAATTAAGTCCAAAACACTATCTTGTAATGAAGGAGGAATCACCACTCCCTCATGCCAGAGGATACAACCTGAATACAGTGATAATGCTAACTATTTAGTATAATAAGCCAACAATTCATTTTGAACCTTTTCTGGCCAACCATTCTGGATAAAACTCTTAACTTGCCTCAAGATCCTGTCATTATCTGTAACCTTTGTAATATCACTTGGTGACAATAAATGTACGTTCTTAGCCTCGAGAAGGTGCACACCAGCAGGGTCTGGAAAACACTCATTACTCGAAATCTGCTGAGGCAATCTACTCAAACAATCTACATGACCAACTGATTTACCAGGTTTGTGACATAATTTATAAACAAAGGAACTTAAAATCAGAGTCCATCTCAACATTCTCGGTGAGAGATGTACTGGTATAGCCCTATCAGGTTCAAATATGCCCAATAATGGCTTATGATCTGTGATAATCGTAAATTGACGAAAAGTCAAATAAGAATTAAATTTCTTGACTGCAAATATTATAGCAAGGCCCTCGCGATCTAGTTGAGAATAGGCACGTTCTGCCTTAGAGAGTGTTCGTGATGCACATGCAATCGGAACCTCCTGCATATTGCCCGATTGGTCACATGGTACCAGGTGTGCAAGCACTGCACCGACTCCTACAGGCAATGCGTCAGCTGTAACCACCAAGGGTAAATCTAGATTGTAATGGACCAAGACCTGATTACTAGTCAGCATGTCTTTTACAGTTTGTAATGCCTTTTCATGCCTTGTATCCCAAGTCCAAGAATTTTTTGAATCCAATAAACGATACAAGGGTTCCAGAATGGTTGACTTATCTTTAAAAAATCTACCATAAAATGAAATCAAGCCCAATAATGATTGAAATTCTTGTTTGTTTTGTGGACTAGGAGCATTTATAAGTGCAGCAATTTTATCCGTTGTAGGGTAGATACATGTAGCATCAAGTTTAAACCCTAAAACTGCAATGGACGTAGCCTGCCATACACATTTATCAGAGATAACTTTCAACCCAGCATCACTAAGAATTTGCAAAACCTCAATCATCCTGGCCTGGTACTCTTCTAAAGTTGCACCTTTAATATAAATATTGTTTTGATAAGCAATAACACCCTTAACTGGTCCCAACAAACCATCTATCACCCGTTGAAAAGCTGACGATGCAACTTTAATACCAAAAGGTAAACGAATAACCCTATGGAGACCCTGCACCGTATTCAGAGTCAATACATGAGATGTTTCTTCATATACTGGAATTTGAGTATAGGCTTCTTCTAAGTCTAGAGTTCCATAGAATTTACCACCTGCCATTTCAGACAGAACTTAGTCAATGGTAGGAGACCTATAGGAATCGGCTGAAAGTGCATGCTTAACAGTACCCTTATAATCAGCACAAAGTCTCAGGTTACCATTGCGTTTTAGCATGGGAACGATTGCTGTTGCCCAGGGTCCAGCATGATTCACCGAAACCCAAATGCCCCTTCGTACATTGGTCTCAATACTCTCCTCCATCTTAGATGTAAGTGAAAATGCAACATTTCGAGCTCGCTGAAAAACGGGATTGACCGCGCAATCCAAATCCAGGTGCAATGGATGGCCCCTGTAACAACCTGTGCCAATGCCTGAAATCGTTGGGAATTTTTGCATCATTTGTATAAAATTCATCTCAGACATTCCCACCTGAGGTACAACTGGAGACAAACAGTATACACCGTGAATTGATATTTTTAGAGCATCAAACCAATTTCGACCTAAAAGATTTGGTTCCAATCCCTCTACCACTAGTATGGGTAATGTTCAAGTAATTTCTGTGTACTTAACAACTGCTTGAAATTCTCAATCATAGTTAAATATTGTGAGACCCATGTTCTAAGTTCAACTGGTGCCTGATGTAAAACAGGGTGTTCTACCATATTTGCAAATTTATTTAAGTTCTCGCACAACCAGAATCTATTTCAAACTATAACTTCAAGTTATTAACTTCTACTTGTATTGAGTATGGCTGTATATATTGAACTGCTACTTTTCAGACAATAGAAATACGTCTGACGTGGCTGTCGTCGGGAATAAAATGACAGAGGGGCGTGGGTGGTTGAGCCGCTGCCCTAGCGGGAGCAAGACCCAATTGGCAAGGGTGTGACGAGCCGCTGCCCTGACGGGAGCAAGATCCAATTGGCAAGGGTGTGACGAGCCGCTGCCCTGGCGAGAGCAAGGCCCAGTCGGGATGGTTATAATGAGCCGCTGCCCTGGCGGGAGCAAGACCCGTGGAGGTTACAGGTTGAGCTGCTGCCCAGAAGGGAGCAAGACCCTGGAGGAACTAGGAATGGAGAGACTAAAATTAAACTAAGGAAAATTCGCTGAGAGATGTTTATTCCCCGCCGAGGATGGCAGGGTGGGGATCTCTCCCGATGCTAACTTTGTAACATTATATCAGTCACTGTTTACAAGTATCAGTTATGGTTATACTAAATCATGGCATATTATATACAACATAGCAAAGTGATACAGGCACTAGAATTGGTAATACCCAGGGTAAATAATAAAGGTAACAAATAACTAAACATTTAAAATATAGAATTATCTGGCAACAAAACAGGAATGACTTTTGACACATTTAGACATACTGCCATCTATTGGTAGACTCGCTGTGGACGATTTATAGCCTCCATGTTGGTACAGTTTGCACTATGCTACACTGTCTTGCACTTTTGTAGGTGAGGTCATTTGTAAGCACATGTCGGCATGACAATTCGCCCACCTCCCTTTGTGACCTCGGCTACGGGTTGATCTGAATTCTTCGCCCCAGAGCCAGCACGCAGGGCTTCAGTCCCTGGGATGTCTCTGTGTCGGGGCCACTGCACACGCACTACACATTCGGGAGGCCGGGGTCTAGGTCTTGCCAGTTTTTCCCTTGGTCGTAGTTGTTTGGCATTAAGGTCAACTTGTTCCTCCTCTTCATTGTTGTTGCTGAAGGAGTCATGTGCTCCATGACTTTGTGTTTTCCATCTGGTGCGAGGTTGGTGTCGTCCGATCACATTGGGCACTTCACTCTTCCAGGTTTCCTTGGACAGTTCAGGATAGATGTCCGTTTCTGGCGAGTTATGTGGATTTGTGTTCTCCATAGTTGGCATCCAGGTATGGGGTTCTGAGTGTTGGTCCATTCGGGCTGCTTGATGTTGGTCAGTTAACATCGTTTTCCCTTTATGTTGGCTGAGTCCTTCCTGCTCCTAAAGGTTGGGAGAGGGAGTTTCGGTCAGCCTCCCTTCTGGGTCCAGTGGCATGGTTGGTGCTGGACATGTCTTTCCCCAGGGTTGGGTTTGGCGTGGTTTTGTGCCGAAATGGAACTCTCTGGCTTTGAAATCAATTACAGCTTGCTGTTGTTCAAGCCAGTCTTGCCCAAGGATGAGGTCTTCTACAAGCTCATCAGCTACCAAGCATTCTGCTTCTTGAGGTTCCTCTCCTATAAGGAATTTTAATTTTGCTTGTCCTCGAAGAGCGATGGTGGCACCTTCTTGAGCCAGTTTGGCTTTCTGTAACAAGGGCTCTATGGTAGTTTCTGACGTATTGGCCAAATGGGATTTTATAAAGCTGGTGGTTGCTGCAGTGTCTATCAGGACTTTTGCCTTGTTGAGACCAACATAGACTGGGATTCGTGGAAGCTATTTAGACTCATCATGCTGTATGCTGGTTAACTGGTCAATGTTCGTGTCAGTCAAGCTTCCGTCAGACTTGGGTTGATGTACCTCTTGTCTGTTAGGCCGGTGCGTATTAGAGGACTCCCTTCCTCTTGCATGTTGACATGTATTGTTCCATAGTTGAGGATACAATCGCTACTGTGCCACTTTGCAATCCTTGTGTAAGTGGTAACCTGGGCAATGCCAGTATTTGGGTGTTGTCTGGTCAGGAACTCATTTCCTGGTGCTTGGCTGCACTGTACTTGCTATGTTGTAAGCCTGAGTCTGCTGGAAATCCATGTGTACTTCGATGGCTCTGGTCACTAAATCTTGCATTTGGTAAGATCTTGGGTTCCTCAGGAATGGCCGGAGGCTTGGGAGTAGCAGTTCTGTAAGTGTCGCAAGGAAGGGACCAATATCGTGGCCAGGGTACAAGCGCTGGAACAACTTCTGTTTCCGCAACAGAAAGGTTTGCACGTCTTCACGATCTGTTTGTTTCACTCCATGCAGTCGTGCGGTTAGTTGGGCGATGCAAGACTGGTTACCAAACTGTCTTAACAGCCCCTCCTTGAATTCTTCCCATGAATCAAATAATCCCTCGTATGAGTGCCACCACTTTTCTGCTTCTCCTTGGATTAGGGGGCTAACAGCATGTAGCCATCCAGCAGGGTGTAGCTCTTGTGCCTGAAATGCTTTTTCCCACTGACTGAGTATAAGTTGAGGGTCTTCATGTTCTTGCCCCTAGAAGGACCGGGGTGGTGAGTGAACTTGAAATTTGGTGGGTTGTGAGGTTTGCGTCCAGCAGATCTCACAATGGAATGAGAGCCCTGTGACCTTGAGTGGGGTGTCTTCCCACACGAGACAGGAAAGGTGGTATCTTCGGTCGCAGGTCTGGCAAGTGACTATGACTAGCCCGGTTCGTGGGCAGTCTGTGGCGAAGCAGCGTTGAGGTTTCTGCTGTTCTGGTTTTGCTTGTGAAGGTTTTACCTGACATCCCTGACAAGCAAAGAAAACTTGGGGAGGTACAGCGACATCTTCCCACCGAAGGCACGAATGGTGGAAGTTTGATTTGCAGTGGACACAGGTGATGATGTGTTTGCCCCTCGAGGTGCAGCTGGGTGAAGCGCACGTGAGTGGATCCATGGTTTTGGGCACCACCAGGTGTTTTCAGCACTCCTGGAAGTGGTATGGGGTCGGTAGCACCAGCTGCTCAGGGTCGTTATTGGTCCGTGGGCCCCTCTGGACTCCTCTTCGGCCCCACGTTGGGCGCCAAATTGACGTGGCCGTCGTCGGGAATAAGATGACAGAGGGGCGTGGGTGGTTGAGCCGCTGCCCTGGCGGGAGCAGGACCCAATTGGCAAGGGTGTGACGAGCCGCTGCCCTGGCGGGAGCAAGATCCAATTGGCAAGGGTGTGACGAGCCGCTGCCCTGGCAGGAGGAAGGCCCAGTCGGGAAGGATATAATGAGCCGCTGCCCTGGCGGGAGCAAGACCCAGTCGGGAAGGATGTAATGAGTCGCTGCCCAGCAGGAGCAAGACTCACAGGAGGGGTATCCGAGCCGCTGCCCTAGAAGGAGCAAGACCCGTGGAGGTTACAGGTTGAGCCACTGCCCAAAAGGGAGCAAGACCCTGGAGGAACTAGGAATGGAGCGACTAAAATGAAACTAAGGAAAATTCGCTGATAGAGTTTTATTCCCTGCGGAGGATGGCAGAGTGGGGATCTCTCCCGATGCGATTGTTTTTTTTTTGGAACATTATATCAGTCACTGTTTACAAGTATCAGTAATGGTTACACTAAATCATGGCATATTATATACAACATAGCAAAGTGATACAGGCACTAGAAGTGGTAATACTCAGGGTAAATAGTAAAGGTAACAAATAACTACACATTTAAAATATAGAATTATCTTGCAACAAAACAAGAATTACTTTTAACACATTTAGACATACTGCCATATATTGGAAGACTCGCTGTGGACGATTTATAGCCGCCATGTTGGTACAGTTTGCACTATGCTACACTGTCTTGCACTTTTGTAGGCGAGGTCATTTGTAAGCACATGTCGGCATGACAGGTCATCACCCTGAGATTTAAAGGCATTTACTTCACAATCAAGTATAGGCTTATCAATCAGCTTAATTGGATTTCTTTAAACTGGATCCATTTTTGTTGTTGGGCTAAAAGTACCAACAAAATTTGTATTACTGCCGTTTCCTGACAGAGAAACAAACTTATGCTTTTGTTTACAAACCTTAGCAACATGCCATATTTTACCACATTTCTGACACTTCAACTTATCCTTCGAAACACTGCATTGTTTGGCTGTATGTCCAATCTCAGCACATTTAAACATGTGATACTGTACCCAGTATTAGTATTTTTTGAAACATTAGGCTGCCAACTAGATTGTGTGACTTTAAGTTTATGTACATCTTCAACACCTGATTTTATAACTTCCAAAACACTGGCTTCAGAACATTCAACCAGCTGTACAATTTCCAAAGCTTTTGTAGCTGTTAGGTCTTTCTCAGAAAATAACTTAGCCTGTATTTCTGAATTTAATAAACCACATACGAACTGATACAAGACCATCGTAGTAGACATACTTTCAAAACAACAAACGGCAGCCAGAGCGTTTCAATTCAGACATATATTTGATTGCATTCTCACCAGGAAGTTGTTGTCTGTTAACAAATTTGTTGTAACATACCATCGGGTTGACTGTAGGTGCAATATTTGCATGCAAAACTGATACTAGCTGGTCGTATCCTAAATCACGTAGCGATTTCGGCATGATCCAATCCTTCAAATCCTGCACCGTGTGGTCATCCAACATTTCAATCAACAAACCGCGTTTTTGACTGTCCGTAATTTGACCTTTTAATCAAGCCAAAACTGAAATCTTTCCAAATGTTCTTCCACGTCTCCGGGTGTGAGTGATCGTATTTAATGTATGCACTCGCCATAATGTCCATAATATCACGTAACTAATATCATTAAACATTCACGATTACTATTTAAAATACGTGAGTAAACTACATTCTCGTTGCCATTGTTGTGTCTGCTCATGTACACCACAAGTAAACATACTAGCCGAGCCGAAGGTAAGAAGCAACTGGCTCGGGCCAGCGCTAGTCAAGGTTTACCAGCTGACTGTATGATGTCAGCAGTACCAACATACAAATAGGTAAAGGCCATAACACTAATATTTTCCAAAAAAGTAATGTAAGCAACCAAACAATTAGGTCTCCCACTGCATGAAACAGTGCCAGTTCACTCACCTGTATGGTACTTCCCCAATGGCACCGCCTGTACTTGTGTATGTACAGTCCATCACACCGGTGAGTCCTGGAAGGTGTGCAATATTGTACAAGCGCACCATACTTCCCGTCTGCTCAGCAAGACTGACGCAAATTGCCTGACAATGTGACACATGGTTGAGGGACTAATTCCCTGCAGAGTCTGAAAAGATAGCAGTGTTAGTAACTTTGAAAGTGTCAGTATATCAGCAGTACCAATTGCCCTTCCTCTACAGGTTTCACTAAGCCCAGGACACAGTAACTTTTGCAACTTAGAAAATGAAGCACCAGTTTCATTTCAATTCACTATGGCATATTCATTGTAGGACAGACTTTACACACATGATGCCATGTAAAACTATTCATCCAATAACACTGTCAACTGTTTATTCTATTTACATGATGGCATTACGCTGTGGTCCAGTTATTTTTTTTCACAATTGGTGCAAAAACTTAAAACTTTGTTTACTTAATACTTTAAATAATGTCAAAACTTAAGAGTGGTCATTAGACGCACAAATTATTCTATAAAAACAGTTCGCAAAATGATACAAGATTTTGCTTATTTTCATAATAAAACTGGAAAGTATCAGGTCTATTTCTACCAAAAAAATTAGGGGCAAACTGTTAAATGTTTACAAAATAACAATGCAGGGATTCTATGTTATGAAAATTATGTTGTTTTGGGAAGAAAAATAGGCCTAAACAATTTAAATGTGTGTAAAACTACCAGGTGTGGCTTTAAGGCCACAGGTTAATTATGCAGGTTTTGAGACTTAAATTTTTAAATCCTGAACGGTAGCAGTCATCACATAACCATTACTAAGAAATGTTGGAAATTGTTTGTACTATGTTGCCTAATTTTTTTCAAAACATAAGTTTTGATAATTTTAACTAATTACTGATTTAATTAAATTTTCTTGAAGTCAATAACTACCCAAAATTATACAAATTTAAGTATAAAAAATTAGGTTACATAGTACGACAACCAAAAAT
>PNEQ01106389.1:0-10507 GCA_003012365.1 Medauroidea extradentata
GGGTCATGGAAGCTCTGGTGCAAAGTGCAAAGAACAAACACTCATTTAATACATAGATTATACTAAATAAACAAAAATAATTTATAACATGAATACTTTAAGCCAAAGACATCACCTCTGTATGCCTTGGAAGCAAGCATATCAACAAACACAATGAAAATTTACTAAAGCCTTTAACATAGCAAACGCTATGTTACAGTGCATTAGTTACGTCTTCTTAAGAAAAGCACTCAAAGAACGTTATGCGTGTATACCCGTTTCACGTCCCAATGCATAGCCTACCTAAATTTCATTTCATTCTGTTGAAAATAGGTGATTTTTAGGACATTTTTAGATAAATCTTGGCGTAGAATCTTTTGAAAGACGCAAACGTGTACAATACACCGTTATATTCAATACTGCGTCATAAAATTATAGGGTCACGACTTAATGTTTCATAGAGGGTAGTTGTCGGATAGAAGACTGCACACCAGTTCGCCTAGAGGCTACAGTGAATCGTGAAGCGCGTGCTGCGTCGTCCTTACCGCTTCCGCACTTCTAGGCCTCAAAGGCCAAAATGCATCCACTTAAGGCCACGATCTTTCATTTATTTCAAACAATTGCAAATAAATCCAATATTTTTTAACCAAATGTTTCGAAAATTTTCAGACTGTGTACAATCATACGATGCACAATTTCGCCTGAGCGTTTTTTAAAATAATGTACCGTTTGCCAGCAAAAAATTATTTTGCTTCATTTTGGCTTATTTTGACAACTAAAAATGTGATATTTCAGGGGCAAAAATCTATAAATCCGTTTGGTGTATTGCTACAGAAAAATTCAGATACAAACGATGACATTAAGTGTTAAAACTGTAAGAATAAATTTTTTGACGTATGGATTAATTTGCGTTAAAAATATATATTCAAAACCACTGCAAAACTCTATACTCGCGAAAAATAATATTAAATGTATTCATACTTTATCTTACAGGGAATATGAGTATTTAAGCTTGCATATTTTATGTAACGGATTCAGTAAACCTCGACATGTTCTTATAAATTTACTGAAAACATGGGAAACTATAAATGTACAGTCATACCAAGATATGTTTGCTATAATTTGCTATGATAATACAACAGCGTCACCGCTTTGGATTTTGTGTAATGTGAACACAACGGACACTATCTAGGTCTCGTGGGAATTAATGTTGACTCTTGCCAGCTCACCGCTGTTTTCAATACTCTCTAAGAGATGGCGTTTAACTGGCGTCAGGCTTCACGTCGAGAACTCCTCTTGAAGGTATCCCAACCAGCGCTTGAAATGTTTTGCAGCGAGTTGCTATTATTTTTTTTACGAAACTATGAGAGAAATGTTTAGCTGCGTTACATTCTTTTTGTTTATTTATGTTATTTCCATATTAAATTTGGAAGTTGGCGGCCTTTGGGGTAGCACCTAGAACTATTAGGCGAGGTTGAGCCTACTGTGGTTCGATATTGTCTTCCGCGGGGATGACGGTGAAGGAACAAACCTGAACACAGGGGCGAAACATCAGATTACACATCCCCGGTCGGGAATCGAATACGCGACCCTTGGTCCAACGACCAGGAATTCTGAACACGAGCCAAGTGGCCGGACAAAACTTTCTTGGTCCAACCAAATCATCTGCTGGTATATGGCCAAACGCACACACATACACACACACACACCAACACACACACATTTTTTTCTCAAGAGTAATACTTGATCACAATTAGATATTTGTTTTGGTGTGCACACATTTTTGTTACAAGCCATTAAAAATAGTGACAGCGACGATAACTGAACCTGGGACTTATCACTTTGAGGATTGCTCATTAGCATTCTCGACCAAGACGAGATGTTTTTATCATATAAGAGCTCTATAGCTCGTAAAATGCATTACATCTACGCAGATGTACGTTGACAAAATTTACGACTGTATTTTTCGTTTTGTATATTAATTATTATTGGGGTTGTTTTCAGGTCAACATAATCAGGTATGCTGCTTTTGATATTTTGTTTAGGGAACAAAACATTTTGTAAGCTGAAGTTAATACATACTTCATTTTCAAACCAATATTCGGTCAACATTTCTTTCTGTGTAGGCTACATCATTTAGATTACATCTGAAAACACACGAAAATAACATACAATTTAATTCACGCCACTTTCAAACTGAAATTTAATACACTCACTAGAAAAATTATTTTTGAACCACCGCTTAAGAAAAAATAATAACAATTAAGTACTGCATGTGAACAGAGTGGCTTGCGCGTAGCGGGGATACTGCATTACATTCGCCGTTCAATGTCATCTTAACGCTCCATAGAGTTTGTGCCTCATAAGCTTAGGTAGGGATTCACATTGAAGGTTTTAAACAGTTTGCAGGGATCCCCAAACACTTGTAACTTCGCGCGGATACCTAGCACTGTACATAAGACTGATGTAGAAGTATGAAACTATCTTGTTTAAAAGGTCTGCAGTTCACGTAAGAAAATAATGATTTGAGGAGGACAGGGGAAGGAACTTTTTTTGGCTAAAATATGTTGCTGCAGTGCATAAAGTCAATGCATATGAATCATAGATAAGAAAAAAATATTATTTCCATAAACTAATAGCTACGAATGAAGGTCTGAAGTAACTTGTCTAGTTTTTGTTTTCTAGACACATGGAATACGGTACTTTATTTTCTGCGAGCAGTCAAATTTTCTCAGTTATAGTCCTTTTATTAGGCTATTTAATTTTACACGTTAATAATAATGCTGACAAAACGTTCAAATGAGGCATTTCTAATCGGATATTTCCTTAATAGCATGACAGATTATCATTATGTATACACTTTTATGCCTGTATGAACTTTCGTGTTGCCCTCTAAAACAGCTCGAAATTATTGTCTACAAGAGAAATGAATAAGAGAACGTAATGGTTATACAAGAGCTTGCGATAAATTTACATGGGAGCACCAGTCACTGAGGGAAATGTCCAGGTTGAACAGAACGAGAACACAATCGTGGAACACAGAGAGAAGTCTACTTCGGCGGCCACGTATTTTAAACGAGATTGAAATTATAAATGCTTACAAATTTCAATTATTCAATAATTTAGCGTTGTTGTAATTTACATTTAGAATGTGAATTCGTTACATTAGAAGCTGACGTGTGAAAGGCAGGAAAAAAGTAAACCAAAAGAGTGTTATTTCCTCTATGAAAATTGTAGTAAAAACTACAGTAAATTACCTTGCAACTATGGTAACACTGACAAAAAAGAGTTTCTAGAATTGTGTTTACAAGAATACTTAAAACAGCCATTTTAGTTTAACTTTTATACGCGTACTACTAGAGTTTCGTTACTTTTTTTACTAGTAAAAACTATTATCTTCCTTTGCAAACGAAGAATCTCAGGAAGGAATTAGACAAAATTCACAATAGTTAATTACACGACGTAAAAGATTTTATTACCATATAAATGCAAAGTTATTTTTCTAACACACAGTGTTTTTTAATGTAAAGTGTGTAAGTGCAAATATATTCGGGAAAGAATGTGAAATAAAACGTGCCTGCATGGGGAAAAATAAAAATAAAGGGGTGTAAAAGTGCAGACGGTGTCCGTTTATCGCGACTGGGTAACAGCATAGTGTTGTGTGTGTGTGTGTGTTATGTGTAGCTGGTTGCGGACATGCTAGGCGCATATCGTATCCCAACCCCCGGGCCAGTCTTCTCGTACCAAAGAGGTCTGCCTGCGTCCTCACCCCCGCACATACACAGTCGCCGCACTTTATGCGGTTTTATTTCATTTCGGCGAAGAGGGAGGGGGGGGGGTATGGGGACGCACCCCATCCACGTGCGCCCCAAGATTTATCTGCCGGCGGCAGCTCTTCCCCTGCCTCCCCCCTCCTTCATGGACCAGCTGTAATGTTTATTCATAGCGCCGGAAAACAGGCTCGTATCTCCTCTGCCGGCTGCGCGCAACTTCATCAACGCGAGCAAGAAATATGTCACGTGATTTGCGACGAGACCGCCGAGCAGAGCCGCCTTTCACGTTGCGGCTCTCACAAAGCATCGTCAAGCTGTGCCCGGCCAGCCATCATCCCACTTTCTAAATACATTATATATAAAACACGCAACCCTGAAGTGGGAGAAGCGCCACAGTAGTGCAGTTTCAAAATTTTCACCAAACACATTTTTTCCCTTATTACCGAAATTAAGGGGACATTTTATTGTATTTCCAATTTTGAAACATAACGTTTATTCTACTTGTATTATCAAAATTTTCTGTTCCACAAAGCATATTCTTGGTAAACTGCTTGACATAAATAATAATGGAATCTTTAATTAATTTGTCATGCAGAATCATTGCAAGAGAATTATATGTCAACTTTCAAGTATTCTCTTGCAATGATTCTGCATGACAAGTTAATGAAAGATTCCATTATTATTTATGTCAAGCAGTTTACCAAGAATATATGCTCCTCTTTGACGAAGAGAAAATGTTGATACAACAATTAGAATAAATGTTATGGCTCAAAAACTGAAAATACACCAAAATTGTCTAACACTCCCCCTTAAGTCTCGACAATCCGTAGATGATACTTTTCTATCCCTTCTTACATTATTACGCAGTTTCAGACTTCCCTATTTTTGGAGCATTGGCGGATGATAGTAGAAAACCAATTTCCAAACTTCCGTCAGTGTTTTAAAACATGTCAAAACATGTTTCCTATCTGCTATCAATGCTCCAAAAATAAGAAAGTTTGCGACTATGCAATTAATGTAAGAAGTCGTATAAAAGTGCAAGTATAGTTGTCGAGTCTGGATTTTTCATCATTTGTAACAAACAATTGTAAAAAATGCACAGCTTTGGCGCTTCATCTTCCTTAAGAGAAGTCTCTATCAATATACTCTCTGTAAAAATCAATGATTGCGCCTATACGCATTTATCCATAAGTAACTGTTCTGGGAACATATTTTCTTTCCAGGAAAGGTAAAGAAAATTATCTGTAGACGCCAATATTTACTTCAGCCCTATCGTACTTCATCAGAGAGAAGAAAATAGTGAAATTGGCTCAATTGGCATTTTTAATGTATTGCTGTTCAGTCTCCTGAAGGAAAGGGAGAACAAATAAGTTACATCTTGGCGTCTGTAGTTCAGTCCTTTAAATTTTGACACATAAAATAATAACACAGTGTAACAGACCTAGTTTGCGTGTTATTGGACTACAATAACCGCGATCAACCACGGGCGTTAAGAGTGAGCTGTGCTGTAGCGTGGCATGGAAAGTATTTTTTCTTGTATAACTATCAAACATTTTTCCAATACGCTTATCTACGAAAAGGAGAAACACTCCAAACCTACGGTTTAAATTATTTCGTCCGCTAATTAAAAACATTATTACCAAGCCCCTCAAAAGTGCTAAAAACTACTTCTTCACGCTGAAGTAGCTGAGAAAATATCAACGGTAATCGCGAAACAAAAT
This sequence comes from Medauroidea extradentata, assembly GCA_003012365.1. Lineage (NCBI taxonomy): Eukaryota > Metazoa > Arthropoda > Insecta > Phasmatodea > Phasmatidae > Medauroidea > Medauroidea extradentata. The sequence continues at coordinate 5,474 of PNEQ01106389.1, forward strand.
ATTATAATCCTTCATTGGACTTTAGCACATACGTTCCTCAAATAAAATAACAGGGTTATCACTTGAAGTCCCGTTGAAAAACACCTTCTACGAAAACAATGCGTGCTAGTTTAGTAATCCGCGCCAAGAGGCGATGAGATGTTTGTTTGAGGGACGTGTGATATTCTACTTACAGCCTCCCTCGTTTCAGTGCCTCAAACGTAAAAAAAGCTAAAGTCCACTAACTCTTAAAGCCGACTCTCACTCGTTCATATTTGCCTCATCGCCTCTGTGCACAGGACGCTCAACTGGCGTCTGTCGTGCCTCGAGAACTTCTCTTAACTTGATGCTTAAATTATCACGCAGTTACTTTTACTTACAGAAGATTGTAGTTAGCATAGTATGTGCATAAATAGGATAGCAGTGAACAAAAAATATTACAAATCGGTTGGTACTACAGAAGAATTCCAATTCTCGTGTGAACTGTTAGAAGTTACACATTTGCGTAGTGTAACACGAAATAATCGTTTTAAAGAAACACTAACGGTTCTATGCAACCTTCAATTATTTTGAAATGAATCTTAAAAAAAATTGCAACATCACTTTTCAACGAAAACTCTCTGGTCTAAATTATTATTATTCTTTAAACGAATTCATTCCCCACCCCCCTTTTTTGTCGTGCTACCATTGTTTTGTCTCATTTTTGTCTCCCAGTTTTATTTTCTCGCTCGTTGCACTTCGTCTGAAAGGGCAAGATTCGGCAACGAGCGTGCATCCCATTCGTTAAGACTGTTCTGAACCGAAAAATTCGTAATTTTATGACTGTACCAAACACTGACCAACTCTGACACATCACAATAATAGCAATTTCCCACAGAAAAAAATACTTTTCCTTTCCATAGTTATCGTTCAAGCGCACGCCAAAGTAGGGATTTGACTATGTTCGTCACTTACCTGAAGTAAATAATATTCAAGGGATAGGAAATAACTAATTTAGAACGAAAGAAAATGTATTAACCTGCAGAATTACAACTTTGTACGTTCATGTAAAAACTGTTTGTAGTCTATTTAAAAAAAAACTCAAATGTACTTAAAATTGTGCACATCCTTTAAGCATCTGTGTTTTTTTAATAATGTTTACGCGAAAAAAGAAAGGTTTCATTCTGTAGCTTAAAACGTTTACTTTCACTCTAAATGATTTCATTCATAAAGTTTGAATTGTCACTACGAATTTTTATGTGCAGAACGACGTTTAACCACGGTGCAGTTTAATAAAAACAAATTAAGTTGTCTGTTACTGTTTCCCTAGTAACGCTTTACAAATATCCATTCAAAACGCTTTGCCACTATTTTGCATGACTGCGTGAAATACTTACGAACAGTAAGCAATATGACGGACAGTATATTTCAACAAAATGTATCAATAATAATTAAGACAAAGGATCAGAGTCGAAGAGTTGTGCTGAGAAAGTTGTTTTGTTAGGAGAGGAGTTTTTCATAACGTATGAGATACGAGGGCCAATTAATAGTATTTCAGCACAAGCCCGCTTATATGGTAAACAGAACATATAGCCTACCATGTATAAAACACGTTGTGAACTTCACAAAATTTGGAAAGCTCTATACACCGAGTTCACTAGGGTATCTATAGAGAGCAGGCATGTGTATTTTCGACAATTAGTGTCATATAGTTATGATATTACCTGGCCAGCCGGACAGCGAGAGAGGTTCGAGCTGCAATTAGGCCAGCGCTGGGAAACCACGGAAGACAGCAACTCACCTCACCCCCTCGTAGTGGCGCAACAATGAGGACAAGGACACCAATATAACGTCTTGTTACCGAGTAGACCGGGTCTGTCCTCCGCCAGCACTCATCCAATCAACAGCAGTCCAGTTCTCCTCTGGGGCTCGGGGGTCGAATCCCGGCGGGTGCGTGCTCGTTCGTCGATGCCGTCTACCTCATCAATCCAGCTTTCGATAAGGTCGTCAGATCTAACTATGCGGCAGCAACCCTCAACTTAATATAATATATAAATAATCAGTAATATTACGCTCCTCTCCTAAAGTAATATAGTATTTGTAACCGTCTTTGTATTAAAGGCACCTGCCCGTTTAACCATAAATGACTGAATCACTTAACCCTAAACAACATCTTAATAACCCCACAGTGTAGCAGTGAAACCCCATTCAATAATAACTTTGTAACAGCAACCATACAAATAAACCCATAATAGTATCAGTTTTGTAACACAATGTATCACATATGAGATCATAGTTAAAATGCAACATATTTCTGGTACTATAGTTCGATCTTGGGTATGTATACCATATTTATTTATTTCGCTTGACTTTTGGTGGCGTAGTTAAGGCAATATTGTATTTTCTCCCACTAAACCACCAACTGACTACTACTTCAAAACATAATAAATAATAACAACACCATTACAAAAAGAGGCGTAAACAATCATTTGATCGAACACACGGCCTTATAATTAAATGGGAGAAACGTGATACCGAAAGAAACATAGTGAGACACAAAAACACAATCTCAAGAAGTTATTTGCGAGTATATCAGTGATGAGATAGAAGGAGCAAATGTTTAAAGGGAACAAGAGACTGTACTTGCGTATGTCTCTGTTATATTTCTGTCGCTGGTATATTTCAACTGAGAACAAACACGTTTTGTTTGCAGTGAATCATTTGTTGCACGTGATCTCGTTATCTTTCATGGTGGCAAATCTTGGGTTTAGCATTCCTCTCCCACGGGCGTACTGGCGGTATTTTGCGCGTACGGATGAGGGGATTAGGAAGCAATCGCTCCAGCTATGAATAATTTGCATTCTCATTCGCACGGTATTATTTAGAGTTGCGACGGTATAACCCAGTAATTAATGACGCGTTATTCTCGTGCATTGAAATAACGAGATATCCAGACGTCACCCCTTTCACCTAAATCCACAGCGGCTGAAAGGATCCACACAACACTCACCCTACGTGAAGGTACGTGTATACGCACTCTCTTTCACTGCTTGTTTAAAGACTACAGTTGTCATTCACGAGTAAGTAATTAGCGCGTACTTCAGTTTTAATTACAAATTTAGTGGAGTGTGGAAATGTGCCCTCGAGATAACGAGCAAACCACCAAAACAATCTGCAGTTGCCAGTTCATGCGTCTCTTTACACAGGCGGGAAGCGACACTCGTTTATGTTACACACTCAAAAGAGCGGACCATGCTAGTACCACGTTTACATGGTGTAATATTATCTTTCGCGGTTCAATGTATAATTTAGTGTTTTATGAGGCGCCGAGGGGGTTAAACGGTCAATCCCCGGGTTTTCGCATTTGCGAATCGTGCTGAACGATGCCGATGGCCGGCGGGTTTTCTCGGGGATCTCCCGTTTCCCCCGCTCTTCTCATTCCAGCGCCTCTCCACTCACTAGTAATAATTCTACGTCAGAGGTACGATACCCTGGCTTCCGGGTATCCTCCTCACACGATGTTTACTTATTTTAAACTACAAGTAAATGACAGGCAGTATTTTCTGTTACAATATTTAAATATATTTTATGCATAAACTTATTTTATCCGGGACAAACTTAAATTGCGAGAAAATACGAAATCAAATGCTGAGAAACCTGAAACGGTATATTCTTGTAACAGAAGTGGAAAATCACGTGAAAGTGATTTCCGTTGGAATCTAACTTGCAAACTTCACGATCGCGATGCAGGCACAACAACCGCACGACAAAGCGCCTTCCGTTTTGGCATGCTTGACCGCACACTCGGTTTCAGTCACTATATTGAATTTTATTATTTTTAATTTTTTTGGAATTCTAAGAAGAAGAATGTTAAATATGTGACTATACCTCAAATTCTATTTACATTTTGCTACAGTACAGACCTAGCGACTAAGCTGTTAACTTATAATTACGTCGCAATTAGCGTGGAAAATTTATTTATATTCATAATTTGCCCGACAAATTGCGGCATAATTATAAGTTAACAGCTAAATAGCAAGGTCTGTACTGTAGCGAAATGTAAATAGAATTTGAGGTATATATTTAAAAAAATTTTTAATTTTTTAATTTTTTTTTTTAGTTTCAGCATTTTTTTTTTTTTTTTTTTACAATTCAAATAACTTTTATTCTTTAATTTTATGAGCATGTAATTGTAGCCTGCAATGTCTTTATCCACTGTGATTTTTTTCAGTTTGGTATATCAGTTGGTTTTAGTGTGGTCGTTAAAACGGAAACACGCAAAATATGACTTTAACAAGCCATTACGCGAAAAGTATGAGAGATAAAAAAATTTCATAAGAGCCCAATTCAGTCACATTTTGTGTCTAAAATAAGAAAAAAAAAGATATAGTACAAATTAAATATAAAATAATGATGATGAAAATTGCGGTAAACAGCGCCCTTAAGGCCATGCCCGGTAGTTTTTTTCACGTTGGTGCAAAAAACTCAAAAAGTTTTCAACCAAATGGATTGAAAAAAATTGAGAGCGTGTGAAGTCATACTATGCACAATTATACGTAGGCTTTAAAAAAATGAGTCGTTTGCCAGTAAAAAAATATATTTTGTGCCATTTTGGCTCATTTTCATGCTAAAATATGTGATACTTTGGGTGCAAGAATCTAAAAATCCATTGTGTTCATTGCAACGGAAAAATTCAGATAGAAACTTTGATGTATTAGTGACAAAACAATGTAGCGATTTTGTGATAGAGATATTAGTTCATTTTGGAAAAATTTTTTTCGAAATCACTGCAAAACTACCAGGCATGGCCTTAAGTCGTAAGTCGTCATATTCCACAAGGAAACAGACTGTGTGTGTGTATGTGTATGTATATATATATATATATATATATATATATATATATATATATATATATATATATATATATATATATATATATATACACACAATAAATATAAATCGTACGCTGGAATATTTTTTTTAACAAATAATGCCCAAAAATTACATGGGCAAGATGTGAGTAACATGCTTGTAAAACAATGTATGCGATCCATAAAGGACATCTGTGAATTCTTT
>PNEQ01106398.1:6900-33203 GCA_003012365.1 Medauroidea extradentata
TTATCAAACAATAACTAAACAATACACTACCATGATCAACTTTACTATTGTACATTAACTCTATACAGTTTTGATACATTCATTATAAAATACTTATTATTAGTGTTAACACTCTAGAGATCTCTTTCCATTCACACTTGTTTGACATATACTTTATGCATAATTACAGTGATAACTACTACTAATTACGGGGGCTGCTGCAATTACATGTGCACTTGATATGTACAACGAAATATTTTTATAACCAGCTAAATATTTGGTACTGATAACAAAATACAGCCATTTGCCTCAAACAAATAGATGGAACAATATAATTAGGTATACTCTGTTTCATATAAGTTTGGATTAATCTGACAGCAACTTAGGGGCAATAAATGTTTAGTATTTTGCTATTTGTTGCACAATGCAAGACATTTTTAGCTCTAAAATTAACCTGAAATGTCCATTCCAGCATTTGTACTGCAAAGTTTGTCTTGTGTAGTGACAAAAATAACAAAATATTACAAATTATTGCCCATAAGTTACTGTCAGATTTATCCAAACTTATATAAAATGGGGTATACGAGCAAATTTCTTTGCCCGTATACAAACATATGATTTCGTTGATTCAAACAAATTTTGTTTGCACCAACAAAGTATTTTCTCAGTGTAGTTTTATCCTTAGCGCAAATCAAATTTTGTAGCAAGATATAAATGTGCTCCTTATGTAGGTACTAAAGATAAAAAAATCAGTTTAAAATTTTTAAAATTATTTTCCTTCGCAAGGACTGAGGCATATCTTGTTCGTTGCGCCTAGCTACAAAAATAGATTCATATGAATAGAGATACGGGAATTTCGCAAATTAATTTGAGAAGACCTTAGATTACAAATTCAGCTAAAGGTTAATTACTTTCGTGATTGAGTCACTGTAACAAACTCTTCGTTGAGAACTGTGAACCAATATATAAAACACTCATTGACTACTGCGCTACCTTGTCACATGTACAGTACAACTGTCAACTCACTGGAGCAGCAGACAATGTACAGGCAGCTGAGGACAGAGTGTATACAGGACTGTGAAGTAGCCGGTTGAACGTTGATCCCACCACATTTCTGAGTCTCTACGTATAAAAAAGACACAAAGTATAAAATGAGTAGAGATCATGGTACATCGCAAAATTGTTTTGTACCAACATACCCTTGAAAACGCTATAGGGATCCTGGTTTTTCGCGAAAATAATTTTGTCTCGCTTTCTTTCCGTGCCTTACGTGGTCATCTGCAGTTCAGCTTCGTGGTCAGTGATCGGATATTTTAACTGTCGCGAGCCTTGGGATTCTACCGGCAGATCACAACAGACGTCTGTTGTTGCAGAAAAGTTTTTGTAATTGGCTCAGTCAAATGATATACGGCTCTTCATACAGACACGCTGCCAATAACCATGAAGCAGAATTGCAGATGTGCACGTAAGGCAATAAAACAAACTGGGACAACATTCTTTTCGCGAAAAAACAGGGTCCCTAGCTATAGTTTCTTACGGCATATATGATTGGCTGATGTGCGTCAGACACAACGTTGCTGTCTGCAGACCGATAACAGACATAAAACACTATAATAGCGGGATTCTTACTGGCTCAGTCAAATAGGACCTCAACTCCAAGTACAAGCGAAAGCCAGCAATCTTCTCGTAAGCCGAACTTGCGTTGAAATCCAACAAACAAACAAGTTTTCCCGCGATAAACCATCATTAGAGACCGGAAAAATTCGCGGGTTCACTGACGTGTACGCTAGCCTGCAATAATATATGTGAACTGAAGCAGACAGCAGATGATCATTAGCTGCTTGCTGTTAAAGTGATACGTGTATGTATTAGTTACATTTACATTATTGGCTCAGAGACTTCCAGGAGGTGTTGAATATGTCAAAGGCCAATTGCGAACGTGACGCAAACTTACAGTTGAAGGAATGCTCGAATACGCATTTGATCTTGGAGGCTAGCCTATACGTCAGTGAATCCGCGAATTTTTCCCGTCTCTACTTATGTATCATCGTCTGTGTCAGAATTTTTCTGTTGCACCAAACGGATTATAAGATTTTTGCCCCTGAAATATATTATATTTTGTTGTCAAAATAATTATTCAAAACGAAGCAAAATAATTTGTTACTAGCAAACGGTACACTGTTAAAAAAAACGCTCTAGCAAAATTATGTATCGTTTGACTGTACACAGTCTCAAATTTTTTCAAAGTATTTGGTTCAAATATATTTGAGTTATTTGCAATTATTTAAAAATAAATTGAAAGATCATGGCCATAAACCTAGTGGTGATGAGTATAGGTACGTCAATTTTGCAAATACATTCCAGGTCAGGTTGAACGCCAAAAATATATACTTCACTATCACGTGTGTGATTAACTGGCGGCTGTCACGAAACGTATTTGACTACTGCAAGCCAGTAGTAAATAAGGAAATAATTCATAGAGCTATCGCTTGTAATGTTGTAAGCCAATGAATAGTCGACTGTATCCAGAGCGTGTACAGGACTGAGCAATCTAGGCTGCTGCCAGATGAATCCGCGAAATTGACGTACATCTAGTGAGTAGGCGCCCTTGTTTTTCGCGTAAAGAATTTGGCCCCACTTTGCCTCGGTGCCTTACGTGCACATATGCAATTCTGCTTTGTGGTCAGTGATTGGATGCTTTGACAGCAACGAACCTTGGTATGTTACCGGCAAATCACAGACGTATGGTGTTGTGGGAACGTTATTGTAATTGGCTCAGTCTAATGAGACACGGCTCTTCACATTGACACGCTGCCAATAAGCGTGAAGTAGAATAATGCAGGCGTGTACGTAAGGCACTGAAACAAAATGGGGCAAAATTCTTTTCATGAAAAACCAGTGTCCCTAGTGATGAGACATGTAGTATGAGAGTAAGAGTGTGCTAAGCACGCTCGCTGTGTTAGGATTGCACAACGTGCGAAGCGGCAACACTTTTGTATTATTACAGCTAATTAGCCAACATGACTGACGTTTTTGTATGTTTAAAATTTTCTGTTAGGAAATTTTCACAGCTAAAAATGTTTGTATTTTTACAAAAAAAAAAAAAAAAAAAAAACTAGCTTCCAAAAATTATACTTGTAAGTTTACAAAAATATTGTAAACTTTACAGAAAATAGTTTAAAATATACGATTATGTCTCTATACTTACAAACATTTTTGTATCTTTACAAATAATAGTTGCAACTTTACAAGTAAAATTCTTGTTCATTTTACAACCCCTGGCTCAGCCGTCTTTTGCTGAAAGCCGTGGTTTAGATATGGCAACCCTGGCAAGAAGGGTAATTTGAGGAAGTAGCACTTTGAGCTATCCAACGGCGATTGCTTTCCTAGATTCGTTAACCTGTCATCGGTATCGGCGAACCGGGAAAAGTTATTGTCGCAGGCGAACTCTAGAGCTATCAAAATTATTATTTTTGGCGGGGTTACCACATCGAATGGCCCGCCATTATATACCACTGGCAAGGAAGCAGAGCTGCTGATATGCAAGTAAGGCATTACAGTTATATTTTCACCAGAAACCAGAGTCTCTATTGGCTGGGGAATACAAGAAACGCGGCCTGTAAGGTTGACACTTGCCTTCTTACGACCTGCCTCTTCGCCTCTATCGCTGGAAAGAAAACAGCGCGTCTTACGCGACCTTAAGGGTGTTCAACTGCGATGAAATCATTATTTTATATTTTTATGTAATATTGTTAGTTTTATAGACGATACTTGTGAGTATATTTTACTCTTACGAAACAATTTTAGTTCTCATAGTTTTCTCATACCGGGTGTCAAAGTCAAAATTTGCTTGTTACGCTGCCAAGCAAATAGTGAAAACCAACTGACCTACTTAAACAAAATAATTCACTGCGAACTTACGTCCCATGAGCTATGCAATAAAACATTAAAACACCCACAACGTAATATTTTAAATTCGTTAAAAAAAAAATAAAACGCAATAGTACAGAACAAAAGTTGAAAATTCAGCAATTTTTTTAAAACATAAAAACAGTTCGCGGGATTTTTTTCAAATGTTTTGTTACGTAGCCCATAGTATGTTATTTCACTGTGAATTACCTTACGTTCGTAAGTCAATTGGTTTTCACTATTTCCATGGCAGCAGAACATGCCAATTTTGACTTTGACGCACCGTTATGAGAAAACTACGCCAGCTAAAATAGTTTCGTAATAGGAGACTGAACTCACAAGTATCTCTTCAAAACTAACATTATTTCATATAAATACAAAATTATGACTATCGCACTTGAACACCATTAAGAGCGCGACGCGACACTAAAAACTAAAAATTGTCGTTATTGCTAATACTTGCTCATCTATCGCGCGACAGATACTACTAAAAAAGTATTAAATGTAAATAGTTGCTTGCCACTACACTGTTAAAAATAATTTTGTGAAAATATCTGTCTAATTAACGGAAACGTTATTTTTAACACAGTTACATATAATTATCTGTCATTAATTTAACAAATGTAGAACTGCGAGAATGAACTAGAAAATATAATCTCACGCATGATTGTGCCTGCATCCTAGAGAAGTCTCATAAATATGTGAGTTCCTGTAAGTGGAGCTAGTTGCCTTCCGTAAATAAACAAACACTTCTGGGTATATTTTACCAACACTTCTCCCAGTGACGCCTTCCTATAAGTCTACGGGCACTTGCAATGGGGAAAAATCGTAAATTTATGGGTTAGAGAGCTGTAAATATTACTGCTATATTTTAATAACATCACCGGTAAATCTAGAAAACTGTAGAAATGTAATTGTAGCATTATAGACATGTACGTATGGCTCAGTCCCGTGTAATGAAACTATTTACGGAAACTTTTATTGGATTAGGAAATAAGTTTATGTGATTTCACGGAGGTATCCGAAGAAACTTACTCCGTAAATCGACGAGGAAAACATTTTTAAAGTGTACATACTAACCTCTAGTACGGCGGCCTTAGAAGTTAAAAGTATTGTAATTTTTAAAAGTTTCTTTATTATATTTTAAATACCCACTGGTACTACCAAGCGTGAAAATAAAGTTACAATTGCACGTATGCTTGAGTGAGTGAGTGAGTGAGTGAGGAGGTTATGGTCAGCGCTTAACGTCGAGGTCTTTAGTGCCGGTGAGAGATGTCATGATGTAAGTATGGAGCAGCGCCGGAATGGACGGGGGAAATGAGAGATCTCCGAGAAAACCCGCCGACCAGCGGCATCGTCTGGCACGATTCCCACACACGAAAATTCGGGGACCGACCCCGCCGGGAATCGAACCCGTGTCGAATTGGTGGGAGGCGAGAGGTCTGACCCCGCCCCCTACGTATGCTTGTGAAGGTTTTTTATTTACTTACCATAGTAAAAAAACCTCTTGCGTGAAATAAATAAATGAAATTTTCTATCTACCCACCGTTTTCACCAACATTTGACCACAAAATAAAAGTACGTTTTTTTAGCTCTATTACGTCCGCAACGTGAATAAAATCTTTGTACTTTCCTATTCGAAATTCGTGTCACTCACAAATTTTGTAATTCTGACGTCAGAGAATCTGCGACGCTGATTGGCGGACATCTTTTGTTATTCGCGTCGCATGTGTCACACTACTGTGATTGCAGCATAAGTGTGCAGCAGAGTACTAACCTCCAACCACAGCTGACATAACTGTACAGCAGAGTACTAACCTCTAACCACAGATGACATAACTGTGCAGCAGAGTACTAACATCTAACCACAGCTGGCCTGGTTGCCATGCCGGTAGTACCTGGTCTACATGACAGACACGGGTAATGACTCTCTGAGGAACGTGCCAGCCAGCTACTCGAGGCGGCTTCTTCTTTAAGTATAAAGGACCTGGCACTGATGCCACTTGTTCACAGAGGCCTGGAAATGTGACCGCGCCAGCTGACAACTCAATTAGAAGTGGCGAGAAATATTAAGGCGATTAACTGAACCTAGCGGCCGCCAAAAAAACCCAAAACTCTTGCCGGAGGGTAAAGATTTTTTACAGAAATAAGTTTCCCCACACGCAATTGCTGCCAGATTGACCTCCTGCCCTTAGAGCACACACTCAATTTAACGCTAAGCCTCTTAATTGTGTCCAGCTGGTCCTCTAACGATCTGAACAAAAATAAAAATGAAAACCACAGCCTCGAGACATTCGATAGCAATTTTGTCTACTGACTCGCCAGTTGAACTGACGGTATTGACAGACTGTGTATTGTATTATTTGTGTGATTGTTAATTAGTAATAAGGCAAATGTATTATTGCTGTGTCGGCGTTGCAGTCATATATTGGTGTCATTATAACAAGCAGTAATACGGGTTTAATCAATTATTTTAATATTGGCTTGTCGACTTAAATGCAAGCAATATCATCCTAGGATGGATATTACATTACGAAGTGTCACACTAGCACACTCGCTCTCTCGCACATTCGCAATCTCGCACACTCGTTCACTCGCACAGTCACACACTCACTCATCAACACGCAGAACGAATCGCGGAACCTTGAAACATGGAACTTTGATGGTTGCTCCCATAGACATATAGTGAATTTTATTTTTTTTTTTACTGTGGTACATAGAACGGGCATGTTGGACCTATTCAGGCAAATAATGAAACCCTATCGGCCAGATGTTTAGAATTCGCGGCATTTGAGACCCGTGGCGCTGGAGATGTCACGAAGCGGAGATACGTATTGCACGCATTTCACCGGCTATAGTTGAAGTTCGTTTCTTAAATCGGTTAGTCGTATGACAACGGTGTTTGCTTTAATAATAACTGTAACTGCTGTGTTGTGGTATTTAAATTATTGATTAAGGGCCGTATCTATAAACGGCTTTCGAACGACAACCAACTGTTATCCCCATAGAGAAAGCATTGGTGAGCAGTTGGTTGTCATTCGAAAGTGGTCTATAGTTTCGGCCCTTAGTTTCCTATTATTAGGGCTAGGAATATTTCGCGAGTTGAACGAACATGCTAGAACCCATTATCCTATGCATACCGAAGTCCTACCATTTGTCCATTACCTGCTACTCATTCAGACAACAGACATTTAACAAATAGACAGGGCTTGAGTATGCATAGGATATTTGCTTCTAGCATGCAGGTAATTGAATTCGCGAATTTTTCCTATCCCTGCCTATTATCTAATTTTATGAAAAAAAAATTCTTTGCAAGCCTGTTTGACCGTACAGCTCAAGTTCCATTCCTTGTTACATAGTGGTCGTGTTTCTAAATACTTATCTTTCGTTTTATACTAAGTTACTTGGTATTTGGGATGTAGTCCACAGAGTTCGTTTATAGTGTATTGAATTGTTTTTTTTTTTTTTTAATAGTGAGGTGAGATGGTTTTACAGCCATTTAAAAACGAGGTCTTAAGAGTTGATTTGGGGGGAGGGGTAAAATGAGGTGAAGGGACAACACAACTTCCATGCCCTATCTGGGAATCAAACCCGGGACCTCTCGCACCATAGACCTGCGCCTAACCGGCTATGCTAGGGAGGCCGGCAAGCATGTTATAATAAATAATTGACTTTTGTAACAAGTCGGCTTGAAATCCGAATTTTTCTTGACAGAAGATTATTTGCTCTGATGTTATTTTGTAAATGCATTTTTTTTTCTTTTTGGCAATTTTAAACTTCTACGGATGAGAGTAATAACATGTTTTTTGTTTACTTCGTATACACTTCAGCATTACATAGGAATCCCGAGATCATTATAAAAGGTAATGCTATCTTAATTTATCCATTAGTTATTATTTTTAATAATTGGATGCACATTTAACTAAAACGAACAACTTAAAAACACCAGCTCTCATAAATTGGATTATAATTACTGAATGTTAGTAAATGAAAAAATATTTACCTAGTTTTAGTTCTTCCCTCTTCTGTAGTATTAACTCTAATAATAATTTTATTTAGAAGTTCCTCATGGAACGGTACATAACTGCAATCATAAACCAGTCATATTTAAGGTTGCTCTCCTGTTTAGCTCGTCTGAATTTATCTTTACAATCACTGATTGAAACACTGAACGTAGCGGCCTACCAGTCCCAGTATTGCAAGACTAATTTTTTTACACTTCTACAATTGAATGCTGTAGAATCACTCTTCTCTCAGATTACGAAATAAAAATGAAATTAAAAAGTACAAATACTTCTCGACATTTTCGTGGCCTCCGCGCACAAAAACTTCTCTAATGAGCTTGTTATCTGAGGATTTGTATTGCGGGAGAAACTCGGGCGCTTCGAGGCGTCGTCTCACACAACTGTGCAGCTAAAAATAAAGTTTGCTGCTGGTCGGGCTCTTAGCCCCGCCCACTTTACTGCTCACTTCAAATCCTTCCGCCGCTCATAAAGATTACACCGCCTCGAGCCTCAGGACTGGTATCTCTAAGCTCCATCAAATGTCTCTGCGAAATGGTTCAAAATATAAATACGAGCAGATCTCACCGCTAGAGTTCATTTCCTCTACTGAAAATACAGTCGAAATGCAATTCACATGTATTTGACTCTGATAAGTTAGGTAACTTAAGTTAAGGACGTTGGACCCGTAAAAATGTAAAATTTTATATTTGTGCCAAACACTGTTCAACTTTTACACATAAGATAACATGTAATTTCCCCGAATAAAAAAAATAGGGCCCATAGTTTTAGCATAATTATCAATCAAAGTCACAAAATGGCTGTTGCGGTGTAGCCAAAATAATAAAAAGTAATTAACTTGAAGAAACAAGATAATTCATATCGATACTTAATGATGTGAACTACTTCAAGACACATTTGTAAACACAAAACGATACATTATTGTATTTTTTAAAAATTTATGAAAATGAGTAAATGTTTGCATAATTTTGACTTTTGGCTACTTTTGAAATATTCAAAACTAACTTTTGTCAAACATGTCATGAAATGCACTGATACACTGACTTTCAGTTCCCGTAATTTTTAATTCATTAGTCAATTACTTTTTTTGATTTTGGCTGCACCGTAATGGCCATTTCGTGACTTTGATGAGTGATTTTGCAAAAAACTATTGGGGCAAATTTTTTTTTATTTGGGTAGATGACGTATTTTCTGATGTGCAAAAGTTGAACGATGTTTGGTACAAATATAAAAAAAATACGGGTCCAACGCCCTTAAACATTGAACGTAGCTGTGGAGCATAACATAACGGCGGCACGAGTGTCGGGAATGTATCAGTATCACTAAACATTTTAGTGTATGTTCAGAAATATAAAAAAATTGCTTCAAGAGAAGGCTTATTATTTGAACGACTGCAGTTATGGTGTTAAACTAAAACATTTTTCTTCGAAGTTAATGTAATAAAATGCACGCCAAATAAACTTATCTCCAATATAAAAGTACACAATCACATTTATGTAATAGTTAATATTTGGTATTTTTCTCCGATATAATTTTGTTGTATTAAAATACCACAAGGAATAACAATGTCTAATTGAAAAATATAAAAATAGTAACAAGTGTAGATTTTTGGCTTAGTGTGTATGTAATACAAGCACCAAAAACAAATTATTATGTTTTGAAATTAAATTAACAACTGAGTATTTTTAATATTCTATAAAACAAAAAAAAAACATATATATATATTAAAATCCGTAAGCAATAAAAGGATGGATCGCCATCACATTGTGAATATTTTTTACAAGCAGGAAAAATTAAAACTATTCGGATTAACTAACTTACATGATGTTAGGAATGTACGTACATTAAAAAAAAAGTCCGGTTAAACACAAACTTTTAAATAAAAATCAGAATCAGGCTTAGCAGTCAATATATGTAAATATATACACACTTTTATTTAATGAAACCGACCCTCAGAAAATAAAGAGGAAATTATGAATTATATGCTCTACATTAGATAGCATACTATAAATTCAATTTTATCAAGAATCTATAGCACAAACTTTTTTTTATTGATTTGCAGATAAATGTCTCGTCTTCAGCACTCGTGAGGACGATACGAGTGTTAAGCTGCGACAGAATGTGAGAGCAAGACAAAAAAGGAACGCCTAGAGAAAACTCGCCTGTAAACGGCAGTGCTCGCCATGTTTTCCTTATTTCTGGGAGACATCGCAGCGAATAAAATGCATTTAAAAATGTCTCCTCACTTTTTTAATCAGTGAAATTCTGTGATGCAATTAGAAAGTTTATTTCGCTGTTTCAACCTGTAGTTTTTGACAGATTCCCAATGGAGCAGTTCCAACAATTTGAATCTATGGAAAACCATTGGAATACTGTGAACATTCGCAGTTTTCAGTTTGGAGTGTGCACAGGATATAACAAATATTTAACAGTGTAAAGATGTATATAGGAATCGCAGGCAGGCATACAAATGACAAAGCACAAATAAAACTGACTGGTGAAATGTAAGAATAACAAGTGTGCTATGCGACCGTGTGAAACGCGCGAGGCAAAAATGAGGTCAATAAAGAGCCATATAAGGACCGCGACAGCAATATTCCATCCGTTCTATCGGGAAACCTTCTACGAGAGGTAAAAAACAACTAGTTGAAGTCGTCTTTCCGAGAAACGAAATTCAACAGTCGAAAGACGCTCTCGGTCCCTGACTTTTACCTCCCAAGTTTAGAAACACCGACATCACAAGGTCTGAACGTAAAGTTAAACGCAATTATCGACAGTTTGGCTCAGATAAGTGTCGTCCGCATAGGAGACACAAAAACACTAATACTAAAAATACATTTTATCGACATTTAAACTACACACAACATTATCAGGATAGTAGGAAAAATATATTTCGTAAAACAGTTGCCGACTATGTTCTTCCTAGAAAGCTAATTTTAGTAAAAAATAAATAAAGACTCGCACTTTAAAGAAACACTGAATCATACAGACTTCTATAAACCTTAAATTCCCCAAGTCCAAACAAAGTTTATTAGGACCACCACATGTAATACAAAAGTCATGTACTCCTATATCTGCTCCGGAAGGAACAATATGGAACGTATACTACAAAGTTGAGCGGCACAACGCCTGGAGTACAATGCGGCGAGGACATGCATGTTGGACTGGTTGCATAGAACGCAGGAGCTTGGCACTACAAGTACTTGAAAGAGCCGTGCATTGGGTGTACATGACTGGATTTAGTTTGTTTGACAGGCTCCATTGCGATGTAGACGCCTGTCAAAAAAAATTACAGAAAACAGAAAAATATAAATAAGCAGAGTTTGCTTTAGTCAACAGGATACCTGCACAACATAAAATTCCATAAACGAAATTGTGTCAAATAAACCATGGACAGACAAATAAGAAAAGAAACAAGAAAAATCCAGGTACCATCAAGGAAGACAGCCTACTGCTTTGGTAAAGGGACAAACAGATACAATATATAAACCGCAAAATAAAATAAAATTACGCAAAACTATGAGACAAAAAAAACACAGTAGTGTCTGATAAACTACTGTGTTTTGTTCTGTTTCATCGTTGTGTCGTATTTTATTTTATCTATTTTATGATTTATATATTTTATCTGTATGTCGCTTTGCCAGAGCCGGCCTCAAACAGTTGTCTCCCTTGATGGAATAGGGATTTTTTTGGTATTTAATTGTTTTATTATTTATCCGTCCTTGGTATAGTTGACCCGATCCCATTTATGGAATTTTGTGTTGTGTATGTATCCTGTTGACTAAAGCAAGCTCTGCTTATTATGTTTTTCTATTCTCTTTAGTTTTCTTTGGCATACATCTACAACAATCGAGTATGACCAAAAACTAAACCAAGTCGTGCAAACCGTTTTTATACGCATGGTTGCAAAGTAATGTTTTCCACTCGTTGTACGCAACAACTTTAAAATCAATTAAATGACCAATAATTATATAAAAATAAAGCTTCTTGCGGATAGAAATTAACATTAATTTTTGTTACAAATTGCCTTAAAGTGAATATGTACGCGCACCGAGTGTCGGAATATTCGGTACGAACTGCAATACTCTCCCTACAACCATATATCATTCATGTATACTAATTTCACTTCACCTAATAAATTTTAAATTTTTATCAATTTAATTCGTTGGTTCATATTTTTTAACATCACAAACTTTTCTTTAAATGTCTCTCGTAATCAGAGATATTTATTTAAAAGCGCAGTTGTATTATATGCTTTACTGTATACGTGTAAAAATTTGTTCGAATGTGGCTGGCATATTTTAGTGTACATTTTAGTTAATACGGTTAATGTAATTTAGATCTGTATTACACGGAATTCACCTATAGGCCTACAGTAAAATTACTTTTAAGTTATTTGCAATTAGAAAATTTGCCACAAACTTCAGTACACCCATAAAATAAATAAACACCGACCACGTAATGTATGTTGTCCACTAGCACAAGAAAGTAAAAACAAAATATTGCTCTAAAGTTGGTAACATCGTACAACCCGATATATAAGTTTCTTTGTGTACGTAACTGAACTACAACCCTGTTCTTGCATGCTCGCCACTTTCACCCTCATGGCTTGGCAACACTGCGCTAAAGTTCAAGGTCGTGTTTTATACCACAGTGATGGCTACGCTGATGGACAAGCGCATTGCAGCACACAAACTTTACTATTAGAGCAGGCGTGGTTCATTAGTGAACTTGCTAGCCTCTGGTAGAAAACACTACCAACGTGTCAGAGTGACATGTACCTACTATTCTTCGGCGTACGAGGGAGTAAGTTGAGGTGTCTGCCTGTCTAACTTGCAGTCACGGTGTTTGGAAGGGGAACCAGTGTTAAAATTAATTAACTCTCAATGCATCGACTCCAAACATAGCTCTTCCAAATTATGTGTTCTTCATACAAGCCCTTAGGAAATATAAAGGCAGAACGTATTTAAAAATAGGTAATTTTTATTTTTGAAGGATTCTTGCAATGGGAGAAAATGATTTGATGAAATGTTGTGGACATACGACAACGCAGTGTTACATGGTCTTAGAAAACCAAAAGTAAAACAACAAATACAATAAAGGAAACACAAGACAAATTAGCTGCAGTCAACACATGCATAACAAAACCTTAAACGTTTCAATATGAATTGTGTCAAATCTCAGAAAGTACAAAACGAAAAATAAACTGTTGTGTCCGGAGTTTTCTTTGTATTTTCTTTTACGCACAATTCCTCTTGGGAAAGTTTTCTGGCTTTTATTTGTGTAGGTGTTGACTACACTGAATTCTACTTCTTGTTTCGTTATTGGTTTTTTTTTTCTTTCACTATTGTTTTTCTGAGACAACATAGCAACGGAGTACGTTCACAATATTTCAGTAAATGATTATTTTTGTGGACTAATTATGGATTTTGGAAATACATTTTATGTTTTGAGTATTACGAGTACAACAATAGAAAAGTTTCCCGCGTTTGTTACTAGGGACCTTCAAAATTCGTGTTTTCTTTTGGGCGCAAACTAGAAATAAAAAAATATATAAATTCGTGTCAGTTTCACAGTTTAACTTATTAAACATGTCAGTTTCACAGTTTAACTTATTAAACATGTCAGTTTCACAGTTTAACTTATTAGACACCTCTTTGAGAGCTATGAGTGAATAGTAAAGACGGAACTGAACGCACGCCCTACTATGTGGTCTCACTGTGTCAGCTAGCAGCCAGTGCTAAGTGCTTGAGTATACAGCCTACAGATCTGTGAACCCGCAAGTTATTACGGTCTGTATTGTTTATACATACACACTCCCTTGTTGTAAGATAGGTTGGCAAAGCTCTCCGCACATGTAACCAGTCTAAGAGCTAGTCATCGAAAACTGCAATACTAGAATTTACTATAAGATGGGTAGGTGGAGAGGTGAGAGGGGTGAGTGAGTGAAGAGATTTTGGTCAGCGCTTAACATCGAGGTCTTCAGCGCTGGTGGGAGGTGACATGATGTATGGAGCAGCGCCGGAATGAATGGGCGGGGGAGACGGGAGATCCTTGAGAAAACCCGCCGGGAATCGAACCCGGGTCGCCTTGGTGGGAGGCGAGATGTCTGACCGCTCGGCCACCGCGGACCCCGAGAGGTGACAGGGTTATTACGGCTCTTTAACGAGGTCTTGAGGCCATGCTCTTTAGTTACTAATGTATTTGCAATATTATTATTTTAAACTCTGGCGAGAGGATATATCAAAAATATGCCTCGCAGTTTTGTCTAAAATTATTTTTGTCGTGATAAGCTGATTTTTTTGAAGTAAGAAATTACACGGTTTCGACTGAAAAGTCAACCAGAATTTTGCTAATTACAGAAATAGCTAAAATCATAGTATTTATTGCCTTGAAAAATATCAACCAACATGGAGAAGACAATTTTAAACAAAACTACCAGACACATTTTTGATATCTACTCTCGTTCAGGTGTAAAAAAATATAGCTAAAAAAAAAATAGTAACTAGAGAGAATGTCCTGAAGAGTCGACGAGTATGAAGTGAAGTGAAGGGACACCAGAACATCCATGCCCGAGCCGCGATTCAAACCCAGGACCTCTTGCACCGTAGACTGGCGCCTATCGACTACATTAGAGAGGCCGACTACAGGAAGGTAGAAAGGCATGGCGCCTATTCAACAGTGATGTCATTACAAACGGTTCAACATAGGAAACGGGCAAGGATAAGTCAACAGTCTACAGTAGTTAGTAAGGAATCTTCACAGCCATCGGCGAAGTGTAAATGTCTTCCTGAAGGAGCTGTGCTGAGCAGTGACTATACACAACTCTTAAGATATTTGTGGAATCATTGAATTGGTAACTGTATGCATATCTCCAGCCAGTGGCATTCACTCTAAATCTGAATCAGTGAATATTCACTGATTCACGCCGATGGATGGAGCAGTTTCAACAAATTGAATTAGTGAGAAACCACTGTGAAATCGGTGACCATGCACTGATTCCGTTAAAAAGAGTCAACATTCCACAAGTCAATTAGTGAATGTCCACAGATTTTCCAGTAATTTTTCACTGACTCAATACGTGAAAACTGTACTCTGAAAACAACTGGAAAAACTGTGAATATTCACTGGTTCACTTGTGAGATGTTGGCATTCTTAAAGAATTCAGTGAATATTCACTGATTCAAATTGTTGAAACTGCTCCATCCATCAGCGTGAATCAGTGAATATTCACTAATTCAGATTTTGAGTGTAAGAGTCGAGGAACGAACTTTCCAGTAGCACGACTTTAGTAAAATAAAAATATTCTTATTAGTAGATTCCTGCATGCCATGCCAGTGTCACGTGCTCATGGTGTATAGGCAGATCTAATGTCTAAAGACCGGAAGTTTCCGCGGAGAGATTTTGCATTATTTGTTGCAGTACCTAAGTGCACATCAGCAGCTTTACTTCATAGTTGTTGGCTGTGTGTTATTTGTTCAGAGTCGTCGCTCATTTTTGACTGTGCGAATCAGAAGAAGGTTAACTGCAACACCACGCGTCTGTGAATTGCGGACAGAACCCATACATTCTGGGAGTTAAAACATCCAATCACTGACCACGAGGGTCCACGATGGTCGAGGTGTCAGACCTCTCGCCTCCCACCAAGGCGATCCGGGTTCGATATCCGGCAGGATCGATTCCCGGACTTTCGCCATGTGGGAATCATGCCGGACGATGCCGCTGGTCGGAAGGCTTTCTCCCCTTTCCCCCGTCCTTACATTCCGGCGTTGCTCCATACTCACATCATTTCGCCCCTCATCCCCTCGATGTTAAGTGCTGACCAAAAATCTCTTCACTTCACTTCACTTCACTTCACTGACCACGAAGCGGAGCTACAGGTGTGGACGTAAAGGCACTGGAACAAAGTGGTGGAAACATTTTTTTTTTTTTTGCGAAAACTTCCGGTCCCTACTAATGCCGCCTTCCTTGAAATATGACCAAGCCTTGCCTCTGACCGCCGAGTTTCCTTGACATAATTTCGAAAAATCATGTAAAATCGAAACCAGGATGGACTGACCAAAAATCTATTCCGTGTCCTTCCGAGCGCAAGTCTATTGATCTACGAGTGTAACGGATTCTTTAGGATTTCCTCAAAATGCTGACGGAAAATCTGTAAATGAATGAGCACAATAAAAGTCAGTAACTCCGAGCACGTTTCTGGATAATTCAGTATGAGTGCATTTTCTTTGCAGAGAAATTTTATGACGGTAAAACAATGTGTAATATTTCTAACGCCCGGTAATTCCATATGGAGTACTTTTGTGGTAATTACTCACGTAACTGTACTTTATCTTGTTATGAGGAGGAAGCTGAGAAATGAATTGTGATCTTAAAATAATACTATTTAAAAAAAATAGTTACCATTAGTATTTTTCAATATTTAAGATCTAAAATATTTGCCTTGTAACTACGGTAACTAATATCAAAGTTAAACACACAAACATAACGGTTCTGTCGGACCTACGCCATTGTGGGCGAATATTAACGCATTGCAGAAAAACCCAAAATAAAAAAATAAAAAAAGGAAGGAAAGCCAGTAAGCTGTAGTCAACAGACATAAAACATACAGATGACTTAAGGGCTTGGGCCCGAGTTTCTCGGCTTTCGAGAGAATTATTTTTTTAAATGAATACGAGAGACAATATCGTAAAATCGCTTCGTAACTTTTTTGCAAATTGGTTTTACTATGCAATGTAATTTTCCGAGACAAACTGTGTGATGACTATAGCTATTTTATCAATTAAAAGGGAATTTCGTTAATTAACTAATTAGCAACTATTTTTCAGTCTTCTGACTCGACAAAATTAGAGTATGCAGTTTAAATCAGACATAACAAAGTTACGCAGCGATTTTACGATATCGGCTCCCATTTATGTTTTAAAAATTAATTGTCGTTAAATGCGAAGAAACTCGGGTCCATGCCCTTTAAGGAATGTAGTCATGTCCCAGAAGACGACAAAAGGACAAAAACTGATTCAGAACCACACAAAATTAATTCGTAAGTAGATTCAAGTCGACTGGAGAAAGACTACACTGAAAATAACAAAAGACATAAGAAAAATAATAATAAAAAACCCAGCAAAAATTAGGTGTGTGAAAAAGGCACCAAATGGATGAACGACGAACACGACACACATAACAAGAGACACGAATGAATGTGAACACGGACAAGACACAACACAGATGAAAGAACAGACGAAAAAATAGTCGGCTTCTCAAGACGACAACGGACGCGACGTTTCGGGAACTGGTATCTGTTCTCGTCTTCAGGGGCATGGACAGACTAAGGGACTCCGGCATACTGAACTGTCGTCTGTACATCTGTGCAAGATCTGGGTCAGCGCTATAGCCTCATTCTCGGAAGTCCTTTGAGAGACGCTGATTGTATTAGCGCCAAAACTATTACCGCTACGGCACTTCTAAGCTCCTCACAGCCTTCATATTCCATTCCCAGTCGAGTGGGCCTATCTTCCACGGAGAGGTGACGTCACAGGAATGTGCGGCGAGAGGGAACCACAACAGCCTCGCAACCTGCCCAAGACAAACTCCGTGGTGGACGTGACGCGAACACAACGCGACACCACAATTTCTCCTTATTGTAAACACTTGTTCGTCTGCGCGCGACATATATTAGAATTAGACCATTTTTTAAAAAATGTAACTTGGATGTTTACAGTACTTAAACTTTTTTTCGTTTATACGCAATAAATTTTAAATACGCACAGGCATTCCCAAACGTGAAAATAAAGTCACAATAACACGTTTGCTTAAAAACGTTATGATTCTGTATTTAAAATATTCTCATAAAGTAAATAAAATCAATATACAACCAACTTACCACTTTCACCAACATTTAGCCATACAATTCAATTAAGTTTTTTCCGTTCTGCCGCTTGCGCGACGCGAATACATTAAAAATTATTTATATTTCGAAATCCTACCGGGTAAGCAAATTGTATTGTGCTGACATCACAAAATTCAAACTTCTGATTAGCCTGGCTACAAGTTAGCAAGGCAACCGTCTTACGCTGAATGGTGGTAGCCGCCTCCTCCCTCCTTCCCACCTACCCGAAACGCCATTATGGCGTGTGTGACTTAGTTTGCCTTCCTACCTACGGTTTCACTTCTGTATTCCTAAATATTCTGAGTTTTACTAGCGACCTGAAAATTTCGCGTTTTCTTTTGAGTACAAGCTAGAATTCAAAGGAATTTTCCAGTATGTGTCACATTCGCAATCGGCCACTGACTTATTTATTACGCCTCCTGGAAGAAGCAACTAAATACGGACACACAGGAAAATCGCGGGAAAAGTTTACTGTTTATAAGTAGAGATGGTGAAATTTCGCGAATTCAGTTACCTACATGTTAGAATCAAATATCCTATGCATACTCAAGTTACGACAATTTGTCCACTAGCTGCTACTCAGTGGAACAGCAGACAATGAACGAATAGCCAGGGCTTGAGTATGTATAGGATATTTAACTCTAACATGCAGGTCATTGAATTCGCGAAATTTCATCATCTCTATTTGTAAGGCTACAATGTGCTGTCTATAAAACTGAAGGTTTTGTATCTATATTAGCTAGCTATCGTTTACTTCGAGCACTGTTTCTCTCCCAACAGCCGCAGTTAGAACCGTACAGCTTTAACACAGAACACGTGTAATTTTCTCCAAAACTGTTCACATGTGTCATAATGCATACTTTAATATTATATGGCTAAAGACATAACAGTTTATCGGTAACAATTTTGACTTCACATGAGTGAGTGAGAGATTTTGGTCAGCACTCAACATCTCGGTCTTTAGCGCTGGTG
Source organism: Medauroidea extradentata (assembly GCA_003012365.1). Taxonomy (NCBI): domain Eukaryota; kingdom Metazoa; phylum Arthropoda; class Insecta; order Phasmatodea; family Phasmatidae; genus Medauroidea; species Medauroidea extradentata. The sequence goes on from PNEQ01106398.1 coordinate 25,669, forward strand.
AGGAGTGGCATGAGATGAGTATGGAGCAGCGCGGGAATGAAAGGGAGGGAGAAACGGGAGAACCCCGGGCAAACCCGATCGATAAGCGGCATCTTCCGGCACAATTCCCACATGTGAAAATCCGAGGAGCCACCCCGCCGGGAATCGAACCCGGATCTCCTTGGCGGGAGACGAATGGAAGTTGACTTTAAATATTTTCGCGACGTCGCAGTGCCTCTTGGTATCACTTGTTCCAGCGACCATAAAGTAAGCAAATACTGTCAGCTGAGAACACATATGTTCTTGGAGGCTAGCCTACAGGTAAGCGAATTCGCGAATTTTTCCTGTATATCGTTGGTTTAATGTCACAACTAGATAACTAGGTAGCTGGAGATGTCTGATTGCAATACTGGAAATAGCTGTTCTCATTCGGACTGTTATTTTTAGAATTGCAAATTTGTGTTTGCAACAATACTCATAATCAACACATTTATAAACATATTCAAAAATATGAACAAACATAATGGTAGTGTAGACATCCCAGATAAATCAAACTTGGAAAAATTAAGTTACCTACTTCTTGCACCAAGCTGACGATATATTGCTATTACGCTCGCTAAGGTTAATTCTACTACAGGTTAGAAAGCAAATGTGTTTTCTTATGGGAGAGATTAGCACGGGGGAAAATTCTGCCGCTAGTTTCGCTGCAATATCTAACGTACCAAATAAAATAGGAAACCGTAGTAAAATAAAGTTCAACTAGCCGTCGCAAAGAGAGAATTTATTTAATGTAATTTGACAGTGGAAAAAAAAAAAAAAAAAAAAAAAATTTTTTTGGCTTTCATATAATGAACTTCATAAAATTCAGGAAAACTCTGCGATTAATCAGTTTTCACCTCTTACCGAAACCAGCGCTCAAGCGGCAGAAAATGTACCTGTGCCAAACTTTTAACATTGGTCTTTCTAGGAATCTGACATTACTCTCGCCGTCAGCTTCTTCGACTAGTTGCTAGTACGGCCACCAGGATGCGACAGCGCTGGTTTCAGGCGTCATATACACCCCTGTGACGGCGCGGCAGGTATTAATAGAAAGACAAGACGCAAGCAGAGAAGCTGGTTGGCTGGCGGCCACAGCGAGGCGTGCGCCTTGTCTAGTTAGCGGGTGCCGAACCACGTGACTTTCCTCCTGTCTTTGTGAGAGGGCAAGCACCCGTCAAGAACACATCGCCCGCTGTACATGCCAAATAAATGTCCGTTACGTGAAAGAAGAACAAGAAGAACAGCTTACGACCACTCCCTGTCCTGTGAGAGGCTCAAAAGCGACGAAGCAGTTAGGTCGACCTTAAAGCGCGCATCAAATGGCGCGTCGCCTCAACGAGCCAAACGCTGAACTAGCTGCAAGGTTCCCGCCGAACGGTTTTTACTATGGGACATTAAGCGGTGACCAAATAACTTTATTGGTGGAAAGTCTGCAACTAAGTTCGGTGCAGGTCGCAATCCGAGTTTCACATTCATCCAGTTAGAAAATTTTGAAGTACGGCAGTCTGAAAAGGCTGTTTTTAGCCATGTTGGAGGGCTTAGAAACAGTGTTTATAATGTGCGTAGCGTCTTAACAATGAGGTTCCGACCTTGTCTCAAGTTTGTTTTTATTCTAGTACGTTGGCACAACGGGCACACGTGACATAGTTTCGTGAAAAAAAAAAAAAAAAAAAAAACCCTGTTTACGAACACACTGCAACACATTTGAAGCGTATGGTAGGCGGCAGCCTTAAGGGATCAATATGGCTTCCTGACCAAGGGGCCTATTCTGCAACTTTTCAGTCCCTTACGTGATCTTTATACAAAGACAGTTGGTCGGTAACTATATTTACGACGAGAATTGGTATTCTGTAACTAAAAATGGCGCCGTCTCGTGACTCTCTTTGTATAAAGATCCGGGTTCTAGGGAGTTGCAACGAGACAAAATTCATGAAAATGGCCGATATACTTAAGTTGTATTCTACAATCATCCTCGTTGGACAACCAATCTGATTGGAACATTGCTCGGAAAGAGACAAAAATCCTTTATTTTATTCTCTCTTAAATATTAAATACGTCTCGTAGATTATAATTGCATCCACGCAAACGACACATACAATTCAGCACACGTGCTGCTATCTCGTGGCCTTAGATACATTAACACAGTACGCTGCTACCACTTGTAAAAACTTTACACTTAATTTCTACTCGAGGCTAGTTGATGTTAAAACTTTTAAAATCTATGATGTCAGGTGAAACAAATAATATTTATATTATTTAAAACTAAGTTTAAGTAACTAGTAATTGAAAACTCGCTGTGAAAACTGAGGAGGTATAATTCAGTAGGATGTACGATTGTTTTCAGTGCACAGACTATGAGTGTTGCCAAACATATTAAGATTCTGGTAAAGAGAGGTGTTAGAAAATATGATATTTGTAGAGATGATGGTTTATCGCGGGAAAACTTGACTATTTGCTAGGCTTCAACGTGCGTTCAGCTTATCAAAAGATTACTGGCTTTTCCTTGTACGTGGAGCTACTGCCCTACTTGACTGAGCCAATAAGAATACCGCTATTATAATATTTGATGCATGTTATTGGTCTGCAGATAGCTACGTTGTGTCAGTGTTTTCAAGGCTATGTTGACACAAAACATTTTCGCCAAAACATTTTCGCGATATACCATCATCTCTAGATATTTGCTATAGACAGTCACGAGTGGCTAACGTAATCGCCTGTTGCTCTCTAATAGTCACAAGTGACGATCTTTTCCAGAGGTAAAGTAAGGGAATCGACTCCCAATCCATTAGAAGGATAATTCGAAACTACTCAGGATACGTAAATTGTGTGTGTTTAGGAATATTATTCAAAGAACGTTACATTTGTGTTGTTTCAGGCCCTCCCTGTATCTCTGAAGTGTATTTATATGCTGGCGAAAATATCTGGTTTTTGTGAGCCTTAGAAATCTTGGTATAGAATATTTAAAAGGTATAGGCGTTTACAATCCCACCTCTATATTTAATATTGCGTAATAAAATGACCGGGTCGCCACTATGTCGATGAGAAGCCTGCAGTACAGTTCAGTGACTTGCGTATAGAGGCTATAGTGAGGGATGATGTGCATGTTATATCGCCCTTACCGCTTCCGCTCTTCTAGCAAATACCGGACAGCCCTATGCTAATAACAAAGAGAAGTGTGCGAACCTAGTGTCATGAGGTGGAACTACAGATTAAATTAGTGTTATTACTGTTCTGTTAACATAAATATTCTCATTTTATATGTTTTGCATACTGATGTTTTTATTTAAGTCATTTAGTTTCGGTTGTTGCAATTAAAACTAGTTATTAATAGAGGAAACAAATGTTTCCTCCTCATTGTAATGTTGGCAGCGTAAACCTTTGATTAATGAAATGTAGTGTGTTGTTCTCTGTTGGCTGGAGGTGGAATCTCAATCAGTGTTCTCCTAGAAGCGTACAAGCTGCCCAGTATTGGTTTATAATTAGTAGGGACTGGAAAATTCCGCGAATTCAATGACCTGTAGGCTAGAATCTAATGTCCTATACATACTCAAGCCCCGTCTATTAGTTCATTGTATGTTGTCTGAATGAGTAGCAGGTAATGGACAAATGGAGGGGCTTCGGTGTACACAGGATAATGGATTCTAGCATGTTGGCCGTTGAACTCGCGAAATATTCCTAGTCCTATACATCGCGAACATGTTTTGTGCCGTCATATCCTTGAAAACACTGTAGTTTCTTGCGACATGTATGATAGGGTGATATACGTGTGACACAACGTTAGCTATATGCAGACCAATAACAGGCATAAAATATTACAACAGCGGGATTCTTACAGGCTCAGTCAAAAAGGGAAACAACTCCACATACAAGCTGAACGTGAGTTGAAACACAACAAACAGTCAAGTTTTCCCGCGATAAACCGCCATTAGGGACAGGAACATTTCGCGAATGCAATGACCTGCACGTTAGAATCAACAATCCTATATGATTGTGGACATACGCTATTGCTCATGTTTAGCTGATCAAACCTGTGTTGAATGACAAAGTACGAAAACGAGCAAGAAAAAAACAAATATAAAAACGCTATCTATCTCCGTATTCAGGCTGAGACACAGCTGGTCGGAACACCAAGATGCGAATTCGCATCCCCCAAACGTTGCAGTTTTTTGTTGGTTTTACTTGTGTTGTGTTGTCTATTGTCTTGTGTTGGTTGTCCACTGTTCACTGTTTTTCGTCTATTTCCATCTAGTTTCATATTGGGAATCTGGTTCCATATTTCTGTCTTTATTTTATGTATGTGTTTTGTGTCTGGGTGTGGCGTCGATATTCGTCTGAATTCCATTTCTAGAATTCTTTATTGTCTAATGTAACTTTCATTCAGAAAAAAAAGACAGAATTCCATTGGGATTGCTTTTTTTATATTTTTCTGTTCGTTTTATATTTGTTTTATTCTTGTTCGTTTTCGTACTTAGTCATTCAACACAGGTTTGATCAGCTAAACATGAGCAATGCCGTATGTCCACAATCCGATAAAGTTTAATTGTAAACTCCCATTGCAACAAACATTTAAAAATCTTATCCTGTGTGTACACAAGCCCCAACCATTTGTCCGCTAGCTGCTTCTCAGTGGAACAGCAGACAATGAACAAATAGACAGGGATTGAGTATTCATAGTACAATGGATTCTAGCATGCTGGTCGTTTAATTAGCGAAATTTTACTGTCCCTAACCATCATCTCTATTTATAATGTGTTTGCTTCTAGGCCTGGAAAGCGTTAAGATACGTTCTCCCAGAAGACTATCAAAAATAAATGATGGATATACAGGGAATTGTTGAGCAGTTCTCACGTCACACACTCCACTGCCGGTCATGCACGAGGAGTGAAGACTTCTCAAAGCCGGCTGGCGAGTGTAGGCCGTGTATCTCGCAACTAACCGAACCAACGCAGCGATCAGACACGGTGGGTCACGTGGCCATTTAAGGCAGGCACGGGGATACTGGCCGCCCGTAAAACACAAGGCATGGACCAGGATTGCGACCTCCTGAATGAGCTGCCTGCTTGCCCGAACATGGCGCGGCTATTAGAGCGCACGACGGTAATTAAGGCAAATTAACACCGGCTCATGATGACGAGGTCCGGATACACGTGGACAGCTGCGATGTGCCCTTCTGTCACAGAATAACTACATATACAGAAGAAAAATAAGGTGACCTTGTAATATAAAATAGACAAAGTTAAACCATTCCTCTGCAATTCAAATGTCAGAGCAGAATTGCCACCATACACATAACAAACTCCATCAATAATAGTAAGGTTGTTGCCTGTTCAGGACGCCGAGTGGTTTGAATTGGCTACGGCCGTTACACGATTAGTTCGAAAACTGCTCACCGTGAGTAAGATATGTCAACTTAGGAACCGTACTCAAGACTTTACACCCATGTATACCCATTTCAGTCCTTCAAGTTATCTCTAAAGTTTACTTTTAGGCAGTTCAATATATCGAAAATAGAGTTTTTAAGTATGAAAATCTTGGCGAAAAATCTTTTAAAAGATACGTGCGTGTACAGTACATATGTAACAATAGTGTCACCACAGAATATGCCATAGAGGATAGTTGTCAGAGAGAAGACTGCTCACCAGTTCAGTGACTTGCACCTAGAGGCTAGGATGAAGCGTGAAGCTTGTACTTCGTAGTCCTTAAGGGGCCTGCCTCCCTCCTGGCTGTTCAACTGCGCTGCAGTGGGTTAGAAATATCAGTTTATTTGAGCAACACCTGCTTACGAAAAGAAAACACATTCCAGAGAATTATTTGAAAAGTACTTTGAAAACGTAACGTGCACTGGAAATGGTATTTCCGAACCCTCAAACATGGCTAGAAATGGCCTATTAGCACAGCTATATCAAAAAATCTACCACTCAGATTGGTAGGAAATAACTTAAGGCCCATACAGTGAAACTTGGTACATACTTTCCAACAATAAAATGCTGGTTAAAGTGCCACAGTTCCAGCTATACTACGGAAACATTACGCGCCAGTTCATCGTCTTGCACATAGGGGCGATATAATACTAGGCGCACGCATCTGGTGGCCCTTATTGCCGCCTGGCGCCTGAGCTTCCAATGCGCAAAACAGCTTGTTACGTTCACCCGCCTCAGTGGGATGGGACTTCTTTATCTGTTACGTATGTGAGGCTCTAGGGCTTTTAGTTGGCTCTGTAATTTTAACTAAGTTGATTCAACATAAATCTTTACCGATTGCCCAACGTATTGTGACTTATTTAACTGGGTTCAAATAATGTAGCCTTATGTCATATTTTTGTACATATTAATATGTTACCAAGCGTCCTGAAAAGTAAAAATAATTACATAGTCAACGGACTTTGCAAATTCACGTTTTAAGCTTTTATACATACCAGTTATTCTCACTATTAGATATCTGTCTACTAAACCTCAGAATAATATGCCTAAGCCACACTGGGGATGTGAAAGAATTCTAAACATTATCTGATTCCAATTAATAAATGATCTCTGACACAGTTATAATAATCGCTGCAGTAATTTAACTGTTATAATTACCTACTGACAAATAAACGTTACGATGAAAACTGTAGTTCGCAAAATCACTCAAAAAGTTCACATACGTTAAGACTTTTAATCTTGTTAGAGACAACTCGTTCTTGCACATCCAAAACGAGGACCGTACTGTATAGTGTCTGTGTGGAACATGGTGCGGTGGTTGATAGGATCGCACAGAATAACCAACCTGCAGTTCCTACATGAATGTACACAAGATATGTTTGAATAACGAGAGGCAGGAAGTTCACTAACATTTATGCTATATTTCACAAGCATGTGTTCACTCCAGGAAAGTTAAATGATCGCTTGCTGTTTGATGTCACAGCACTGCACCACTACTAGGCCTGCAGCGTGAATCATCGGTAGAGAGGACGGTTTATCGCGGAAAAACTGGACTGTTTTTTTGGATTTCAAAGTACGTTCAGCTTGTCAAAAGAGTACTGGCTTTCACTTGTACGTATAGCTGTTGCCCTATTTTACTGAGCCAATAAGAATCCCACTATTGTAATATTTCATGCATATTATTGATCTGCAGAAAGCTACGTTGTGACAGACGTATATCCCCCAACCACCCAAGTCGCAAACAACTACAGTGTTTTCAAGGGTATGCTGGCACAAACATTTTTTGCGACATACCATCATTAGAGCCCCGGAAATTTCGCGGATTCAACTGAGGAGAGGTTGGATTTCTAAGTAATGTACATCTTGGAAACTATTTCGATCGGGTCATTGTTTAATAAACGTGACCTTGCGGACTCCGAACCAATGGCGGACATGCGTAAAAACGCTCACGGACTCCTGCGCTACATCGTCAAATGTTCAAATGCTCACTCATTGGAGCAGCAGCCAATGAACAAATATAGCTGAGGACAGTGTGTACACAGGACTGTGGAGTCTAGCCGGCTGGGCGTTGAACCCGCGAAATATCCGGGCCTCTAA